>JAIPRM010007293.1:0-17374 GCA_025469315.1 Stegophylla sp. TES_Ste_2020 | reverse complement strand
ATTTTGGGCAGTTTTTTCAAAAAAAAAAAAAATTGAAGAATTCAGAAATTCAAAAAATGACCTCTCTAAAGTACAATCTAGAGGCAAATCCGGTTTCAAAAAGTTACTGATCGAAACTTTTGGACAAGTATTTCTATACGAAAAGTTGTACACAGAAAAAAAAATTAACATCATTGTAAAAACACTAGCTTCTTCACTTCGTTCAGAATCTAAAAGGGGTCCTCGGTGCCCTGTTTAATTTAATTTTTAGTTTGGGGTCCTCGGCACAATACTAATTGGGAACCACTGATGCATACATTTTTTTTTCAAATGTTCTCCAAAGAGTAGTTGGTAAGTAAGTCTTCATCGATTTTATCACAGCATATGATGATGATGTAGGTGGGTATAAAAATGAAAATAAATTACAATACTAGTTAATATGTATTATATAACAATAAAAATGAATGCATTTGTTTCTTGTTTATGTGTGTGCACTGCGTTAGCGCTTACGGTGAGTAATAAAATTTATCTATACACTTGACTGTAGGTCGACTGTAATGTACTACTAGATGATTGACTGACTATTTAAGTAGGTGTTTGTATAATAATATTATTATCTGAACACAAAGCATAATGGGATTTGTGGCGAGTGACGATGACGGCGGTGTGCTTGAAGAGATCTATAACGGCCGGGAAGTCGAAACGAAAACTGTAATCGATAAATCAAATTTATTGATTACCACGCATTTTAAGTGAGAACGTCTTTGTTCTTGCTGTTCTCAACGATGATTTATAGAAATAATTACAATATTATTATTGTCAATAGTACAATAATGATATTTCCGATCAAAGGTTTTATCGCACAATCGTACTTAGCATACAGATATTTATGCTTGTAATATGCATTATTATTATTATTATTATACACATGTATATAATATCAGATTGTAAAATCGGCAACGTGGGTTTTTTTGCGTTTGCTTGCGGTGGTGGGAGTGGAGGGGGTTGTGCTGCACACATATGCCGTTTTCATCCGGTCGTTTTCTCGTTTGGTCCATCTCAAGGCAAACGTGTTCTCCGCGTTTTAAAACGTTAATATTGCTCCTTTTTTTTTTTCTCTCTTCCCCGACCTCACTTGCCGACGACACGGGCCGTACTTCCCCACCTCCCAACGGTCGACAACGGTTTCGCTTACTAAAGGACATCGCCGCAACACACCCTCATTTGCCGCCGCCGCCGCCGTCCACGTTTACTGCGTCGTCACTACGCCGCCCTGCGTCAACGTCGACGCAGATAGCCGGAAATATATAATCGATGATGTATTTACGTTGCGTCTACTCCATAGACACAATGTGTCTATCATAAGTGCGCAAATAATAACAAATATCACAATATAATATAAAGGTGTAAGTAACAATTATTCAAAAATAATATTGTGTGCTCTTTGAGTGTTCAACAAATTGATAATTGCAGAATCAGGACCACTTCACGTTCGCGAAACTTGTACGATTGTAAACAATAAAATAGATAGTTGCAGGTATAAATTCTAAATCAGCACCTGTGACTAAATATAAAAATAAAAACAATCTCAGTGTCCTGAATTTCGACATCACGAATTCATTCCATAGATTCTGCGTAGTATATTTTGAATTATTATTCTAAATGAAAAAAAATTGTGTCTTTGACAATATGTTGAACAAATTATTATGAATTATTTAAGCTAAAAACCTAAACAGGACAAAATACGTTTCCTGTAACTCGAGCTATAAGTTGAGAGACATTAAAAAAATCATTTAATCATTTAGGTTAATTATAAAAAAAAAACCCGTTTACTTATTATTTCCTAGTGACTACTGGTGATTTTTAAAATTATATTAATTTATTTTACTTATAGAAGCAAATTTTGCGTCGTGTATGTAGTTTATGAATTGCCTGCCTACTAATTTCTTAGTAATAAAATTCAATGTTTGCCTTTTTAGTTTTGAAAGAAACGAATTTGTATTTATTTTGTCACACAACCAGTAACGAATCCAGAATCTTAATTTGGAGGGGGCGATTAGATAAAAATAGATCAAATTTACATAAAATTAATTCATTTTTACACGTATTGAGCATTTTTAGTATGCATTTTAAAATTGCTGAGAGGGGCAATCGCCTCCAACGCCCATCCCTTGGATCCGTGCTTGTACAGTGTACACAACATAATCAAAAAAAGTTTTAACTACTTTAAGAAATGTAAATTTTATCATTTATTTATGTAATAAATCTATGACCTACATTCACCCCTAAATCACACACGTTTTCTATGTCATTATTTAATTTATTAATTTATTTTAATAACTCGTTTTTTGTTATCTATTTATCTAAAAAAGTTTACAATTCATCAAAAGATTTCAGAAAAAATGTATTTAATTTAAGTATATTGTGTTACTGATATCTATTATTCTTTTTAATTAAATTTACTAATTCACACATAAAAGAAAATTAAATATTTCTAAATATTATAATAGATATATAGTTACTTCGTTTACAGAATAATTAACAATTTATTTAATTATTAAAAATTTTACTGTCAATCATAAAAGATACAACTATAATGTAACTTGTTACATTATCATATTTATTTTGAAACATTAATCATTTTTAAAAATGAAACTCAAACCTTGAACTACTATGCTTTTTTTAGACAATAATGATAAATTGAACTACCCATTTTATTGTTTTTTGAACATTACTCTTAAGTATTTTTTCTTGAGAAACTACAATTTCAGGTTTCGAGTCATTATTTATTTTTGTTGTTATTAAACTCTGTCTATTAATTATTTCTTGATAAATAAAAAGGTTAAGTTTTTCAGTGCTGAGTGCACAATTTAAGTATATTTAAGGTATAAACTGAAAATAATAAAGATTTTGTTGATTTCCAGGTTTACAAAAATGATTAGTAGTTAGTGTATCTAATTTCTATATGAAAAAAGTATATTGTACAGGTATATAATTAAACCCTACGAGCCTCTTATAGCTTAACCAGGTCATATTTTCCCCACATGCTGTGAAATAGATTAAATAGCCGTTGGAATGAAAAATATAATATTATAACAATCCAATTAATTGTTATAAGGGTAACTAAGACAAGATAATTTAATTGTAGCTCTGACATAAAGAACTCTTTCCAACATGATCTCTTAGGAATTACACATGATTATTTAATTTTCTATTCAAATTATAATAATTAATGGATTATAATTATTTTAAATTAAGTACTCGCTTAATTTTTTTTATAGAATTTGGTTTGTTAAATTATAACCGAGCATATTATAATAATGCATTTTAGATTCTGAGGGATGCGAAGAAACTAGTTTTTTTTTAAATGATGTTTATTTTTTTTATTTTTTAATTATTTTGTGTGAATATCTTGAAAATACTACCTAAGTATAAATAGTTGAGTACCTAATATTTTTCATATGTTATGTAAATATACGTATTTCAAACATTAATTACTATTTATTTAGTGGGTTAACAGTATCAAGTTCTAATATTATAAATTAATAAGTAAATCAATAAAACTAATTATCTATTATTTAAATAAATAAGATGCTAATATTTCAAAATGCTCTGCATTATTATAACATCAAAATAAAATTCACTTATTTAATACACGTGATTTATACAAGACGAAACTCATTGCATATTTCATTGCCTTTTTAAAAAAAAAAAAAAACATAATCAATACTTACGACTTTAATTCGGTGAATAATTACCAACATGATTGGCAATTCTATAACGAGTTTTACTTTTTATCTAACATACCTATTCTAAGCCACCTCCTAGAGAGAAACTCGATCGGAATTTTTGCGCAGTGGGCATCTTGTTGTGAGTTAATCAAAGAATACCAGAGATCAAAAAACCCTCGGTTATTATATATATATATATATATATGTATATATATATATACATATAATTCTACAATAACAGTCTATAGTGTAATAATGATCATTATTATTTTATTCTCAGTTGTATCTTATAAGTTATAGCTACGAGAGAACCTCCTGCCGTGATTATTGGCCACGCGTATTCCCTCGGGTTAGTTGAACATACACTTGACTTGACTTGACGGTATATTGTACAATAATGATGTTTATATCTGCATGCAAAGTTGAGTAACATCGGGTAAATTTTGACTATCAGGAGAACCACGTTAATGGTTTCAATGGTTTCAATCGAAACGCTTGACAAATTCAATTACACGTACCTACTTACTATGCACTAAATTGCATTATGTCCGGATGTCACTTGTCCAAAGACACACATAACACGGTGATGACACAAAAAACGCGATTAAAGTGTTTTAATTTGAGTTTTAATTGTATTTCCTTGGAACTATAGTTGAGATTTTTTGTACGTATGAAACTGGTGAGACTACACTGGAAATACTGAAAATACTTATTTTTAATTATTACTCATTAAGCGGCGCAACCAGGATTTTTTCCAAGGGGGGGCATACATTTTATTAAAAAAAATATTTTATCTATATACACTTGAGTTATAAATGCAATACGTTTTTGACGAAAACATAAATAAATATTTGACAATATTTTAAAATTAATACAGGTAAAATTAATTACAAAAAAAATTTAAAATAATTCATTACCATCTTTAAAATCTGAACGACGTCTCAAATTTGCTAACGTATTTAT
Source organism: Stegophylla sp. TES_Ste_2020 (assembly GCA_025469315.1). Taxonomy (NCBI): domain Eukaryota; kingdom Metazoa; phylum Arthropoda; class Insecta; order Hemiptera; family Aphididae; genus Stegophylla; species Stegophylla sp. TES_Ste_2020. Next base: position 12,701 of record JAIPRM010007293.1, on the reverse strand, counting down.
AATTTCTTCATATTATTATGTTACACTGACGTCTAAATGAATATTTTGAGTAGCTAGTACATAGTCTTGATTCCAACAATGATGAGTTTCGTAAATAATTTTTTGCCCTTTTCAGGGTGGAAAATGATCTTTTTTGGCTTCAATAATGTAGCAGAAAGTGTTATTAATATGTGTTATAATTTAAAAATATTTGATAATAAATAAGGATTACAAAGATTAATTGTGTCAATAGTATTTTTTTGTTCTATAGTGTTGTCGTCCAAATAACAATTTCATAAATTCACTTATGATTTTACTCAATCAAAATCGTCAAGATTAATAGAATAAAATTCAATGAGTCTTTTAATTTCATCTTTCACCGCCAGATTATGTAGTTGTTTTGGGAAAAATCTCAACAACGTCCGAAAACTACCATAATTTATTTAATGGTTCATCAATATTCAGTAATCCAAAACCACGACGATCCCTTAAAACTATACCTTGATAGCCACTATTTACTATATAAATTACAAAATAAAATCTCAACTAATTGTATTCAGTCGGATCGAAAATTTGTTTCAATTAATCAAACAGTTCCGTTCTGCGGTGTACAGAGGTTAATAGAGAACAATCGAGATTTTCTGATTTATCAGTGTTCATATTCTATCACTATCGTTAGCCATTTTCAATAACCAAATAATAAACCACCAATCGCGGAAGTAGGTGCAGGTTGATCACACTTTAATGGCCCAACATAATAATTATTCAAAAAAAAAAAAAAAAAATTGTCAGTCAAATTTATACATTTTCAAAAATCGTAATGCCGTTGAAATATAGGTTATACTGATGAACTTGAAGTCATTTGTATCACGCCAGAACAAGTTTAGTAACTTCCTTATCCTCTCCGTTTACGATGTGATTATGTAAATTACAATTTATGCTCAAAAACGTAAATTGTCCCATTTTGGTTTTCAAAACATATTTCATCTTAAACGAATTAGATTTTCAATGAAACATGTAAAAACTTCTTCTACGTTTTTATTTTTAAATACGTCATACACTATAAAGTGATAAAATGTAATTGAAGTATTTGTTTGATACAAATATACAACCGGAACTTAATGTATTTATTATTAATTCGTTAAAAAATAAAAATATAATATATGTTAATTAAGTATTAAAATAGAAGAATAACTGCACACCGTATAAATAATTATTTTATTGTAAAATTAAACTTGTATCCAGAGTAGATATATCGTGAATTTATAATTACTATAATTAATTATTTCAAAATAAATAATATAGTTATCGAACAAGGATATATTGCATATTATACTTATTTTCAAATGTAACTGTTCAATTCGCTCCATACGAATCCCGAAAAAAAAAACCAAGGAAGAAAAGAACAAAACTAATTTTTTCAATAAAATATTAATTTGTATGTTATGATAATATTTTATTAATTAATTCTTAAATCATATTATCATTGTAATTGTTTTAATATTTTCATGAATATTCTGCCAAAACTCTTATAACTTATCATCCCTAATAATGACTAAGCAAAGAACTGCTGATAAATATTTCTTTTATGCTATAATGAGAAGGGAACGAATAATGTGCGCCACCATAGCGTCTTTTGAAGTTTTTGGTCTTTTTGTTGAATAGAGTATGATATCCACTTTTAACGAACTGATCATTACATCCATATAATTTTTAGATCCTGAGTAAAGCGAAGAAGCTAGAGATTTTACAAACGGTGTTTGTTTATTTATTTATTTTTTATAAATTTTATCAACGGTAAAATAATTAGTTATAACTAGAGAGAAGGTTTCTAAGTTTTCGCATATATTTATTCACTTTATGCAGTTCAATGAGGGTGAAAAATGTAAATAATTTATCCTTTTAAAGGATTCAACAAAATATTAAAATGCAATGTAATATTGTCAGTATTTTTATGTTAATTCCCGTGTTTAGTGTAATGTGTATTTTAAATAGATTAATGATGTTAGGTATCTCTGATGTAAATATAATCATAATGTATTGGTAATTAATAAAATTATAATATTGTAAAAGAAATACTGATGAGTAATAATAATAATTATATTTTCATGAGTCATTTCATGTTCTAACGATGTAGAATCAAATACTGAGTGGTTTATTAGATTAAATTTATTTGTGTATATATAACAGAGTTAAAAGTTTTAATTGAATTATTTTTTATTTTGCAAGATATGGAGACAGACGTAAGTCAAGACTTCGAAGACTATTGGAATGAGTATAAAATTATCCAAGAAACAAGACAACTTGACAGTTACCTGGACGAAGAATGTCCGCCAGAACAAGAGTTTGCCGTCACCCATTTACCGGAAGGCGCGGCGGAGACCGATTGGTTATCATCTGTTGGTCTTTCGTTCCTGACCGAATCGTTCGAAAACGGGTGTGAAGTTCAGGATTCGGAACTTGAACCTGCGATTAGACATCTGTCCACCAGACAAGCAGACGCAGTCAGGCTAAGAGTGCGTTCGCTAAATCACACTGTTCGACAAAGGGGCAGACAGCTGAAGGCAAGGCACAGAAAACCCGACATCAGAGATGTCTTTCGTGACATCGAAGGAAGTGTGAGTTTTTCAAAAAATTTTGGGAATTTATTTTGTATTGAAACGTTAGTTTTAGTATATTATAGGATAAAGAGTTGAGAACGGTCTTTATCCTTTATCGATGTGGAATCTTTCTTGAATATTTAAATAATTAATGCTATTATAATAATTCATCGGCCTAACACTAAATTGTGTTCTTAGGGGATTACATTTTCCATTTACCAAACATATATATATATATATATATATATATATATATATGTATTACCATAAAATATAGTGGTTGCAGGGAACCTATTAGAGGATAATATCATAAATAGTAATTTTATGAGAACATTTGGATGCCCAACATAAATTTATGTTGTTTTTATATTTAGTGACATCATATAATCCTGTATTTTTCTATTCCTGTTCGAGCCATAAATTATATTATGATATACGTCTAATTTGTATATAATAATAAATTAATTCTTCAAAATATTATTTATGAGTGAAGGATTTAAAAAAAAGTAGATTGTTCGGCATAGAGTGTAGAATAAACTTAGCAATAACTTATAATATTTAGACTTTAGTCTTAAAATCACGATTATTGTTCAATATTCGTTATTTATGATTTTGAATTACTTATTAGAATTCAGTTCTGAGACTCATGTGTTTACAATGATATCTGTTTTATGAATAAATGAAAACTACCGGAAAATTGATAAAAAGTGGTAAAATATGCGTAACCTTAATTTTTATAAATTTTATTTTTATTATTTAATACAACATCAAAAATGATATAGCTAGAAACTTGAAACTTTCACATACTACAAATGGTTACACGCATGCATCATAAACATTAAAAAAAAAAAAATTAACCCATTTTGAGTTAAGTATAGAACTTTTAAAATATTGAAAATTCATCGTTTTTTATAAGTTTTTTTAATTATTGTTTCTTAAAAAATTCAATACACCCAGAATCGAGTATCCCACGCGAGGAATGAAGAAAACCCCGAGGCGTGAAGTAGGTTATTTTTTTTAATTCGAATTTGTTGGTATAAAATATTTATTATGCTTTAGCCAACGCTCTACAGACATAGTGTAATATTATACCTGATTATTAATGTAGGTATAGTACAAGCCACAAGATGTAATAAGATATTATAAAATATAATTAGTAAATAAATTAAAACATTAAGTGGGGTGTTGGGCTGTAGTCAATTTGCACCAAAATTGACCCAAAATATATAAAACATGTGTAATTTGCACCAAAATAAGGGTATGTAATTTTCACCACCCACAGGTAGTAAGAAATAGGAATTGTAATTTGCAACAAAATTAAAATCGATTAGTTTAGTTAGTTTCTGTGTACAACTTTTCGTATAGAAATACTTGTCCAAAAGTTTCGATCAATAACTTTTTGAAACCGGATTTGCCTCTAGATTGTACTTTAAAGAGGTCATTTTTTGAATTTCTCAATTCTTTAATTTTTTTTTTTCGAAAAAACATAAATAATGTATAATGTATTGTTACAATATTAGAAATGTTGTGGCTGGAGTAGGAAGGCTATCAATTGATAGGCCTATTTGATGAAATACGACTTCTCTTGATAATTTTTATTGAACTGATATCATACAGGAGTTGGTGGAAAGTGGACAAGAAAAAATTTACAGGATTATGATGCATTGGAACATGGATGTAGTCAATTTGCATCCGACAATTGGAAGTAAAACGTCAAAATATTATTAGATAAGGTGAAAAATCCCGAAAAATTATTATTGTCATTCGTGTTCATCTAGTCTTGACGTCAACGAGGATATCGAGGAATACTATCGATGTTATACTAATAAAACTATCGAAAAAAGAATCGATTTTAATTTTGGTGCAAATTACAATTCCTATTTCTTACTACCTGAGGGTGGTGCAAATTATATACCCTTATTTTGGTGCAAATTACAAGCACTACTTTCGACTACCAACAGTGGTGCAAATTACATATCTTTAATTTGGTGCAAATTACAAACTCCCGGGTGTTGAACACCCAAAACACCTCCCCCCCTGCATACGTCCCTTATACATAGTATTTACAAAAGAGTTATAAAATACAATAAGTATCTTATAAGTTATAATACTTTCATCTACATAAAACGATAGAAAATAGATTGATTTTTAGTTTTATTGATGTTTATTTTCATTGTTCCGACGAACACCACAAGAAAAACCAGTTGATAGGTACAGTTAATAATCGTGTTTCAAAACTGTTTTTAATTTTTGCTCAACTAAAATCTTATAATTTCATATGCAGTTTATTATTTTTAAATTTAAATTTAAATTAAATTATTTTTTTAAACAATGGTTACCACGATTTCCGTGATTCCGTGGTTACCACGGTTTTCATGGTGACCTCAGTTGCCATGGTTACCACGGTTGCAGTTGTAGTTCAACATTTAAGTTTAATTCTTCAAAACTGATACCTAATTATTATTGTACATTAGTTAAAGCTTCATTCAGAATCGTTTTATAGAAGAAATGATTTATCGTTTCTTTAAAATTCAATACACCCGTCAAGAATATCTCACCTGATGTGCGAAGAATACCCCGACGAGCGAAATACACACTTTTTTTAATTGCAGATATCAAGTTTTAAAATTGAAACAATCCAATAGATATATTATACTTATAATATGACGTTATTATTATCGAAAAATTACATGTCAAAATATTTTGGTATAATATAAGTAACGTAAATACTAATACATCTTCAGAGTACAGACAATATACAATACACTTATAAAACTATATCAGTTATCTAATGTCGTATATGTTTGCTATTGCCGTTCATATTGGAAGTGTGATGAAATATCGTTGTTTTAATTTAGCGTAGTTGTGGAAAATTGAGTTTTAAATATAAGATGTTTAAGGTATTTGGTCGAAAAAGTTTGGGAACGTCTGTATTGTATGCTAGTCAATTTAATTGTGAGAAATTATAGCAGTAAAATCATATCAAGTCGAAATTTATTTGAATTGCGTAGAACAATTTTTATTTAGAGGAATTCTTTAGTCTTTATTTAACATTCGAATTGGTCTACTATATATCAAGTATCTATTATGTGTGATAATATGTGTTGTCCATTGTTTCAGAGTTTGAGTTCAAGCTCGAGATCAAGAAGCGCTACACCAGATTCGGATTCAAATAGTCCACCAATGTCATGGTCTCAAACGGACATGACTGGATCTACACCATTACCAAAGTGAGTAGGATGCATTTTCGTTTTTAGGTTACTGACGTCTCAGTAAACTAGAAATTTTTTAATTTCTAAACAAATAGTTATAGACGATGTCAAAAGGTAGTCTCATATACAGATAAGAGAAAAAAAAGAAGTACTTAAATAAAATATTGATATTTAATGGATTTAGTTGTTTATTTCGAGATAAACGTATAAGTAGAAATATGCAAAATTAGTAATATCTAAAAAGAATGTAATAAAATTAAAATCATAATTGCAAAACTAATTGTAATTTTATTATCTTCGAGCACATTCAGTTTGATTAATTGATTATGCGTATTATATTATACTAATATACAGTTTGAAAAATTGTTTTAAAACGGTTTGTAAGCGTTTTTCTTTATAATCTGCAAGTCATTAATCATGTGCAATAAAAAAAAAAAAAAAATAGATTAAGCTATACGGTTTGAAGAAATAAATTAAAAATTTCAATAGATTATTAACAAGCATGCCCATATTTATTAGCAGTAATTTACCTTCATAGAAAAGTTTATTATCTCAACTTACCACCTATCTATTTTCTGCTGTTTTACAAAAATAATGATATTTACATACATACATACCTTTTAGATTTTGAGCGAAGCGAAGGAGCTTAGGTTTTTACAATAATATTTATTTTTTTCTTTTTCCTCAAACACTTTTATGCTTAAAAATTTATCCAAAAGTTTCTATAAATCTGATATCACACCCAGATTTTACTTTAGAAAGGTCATTTTTCAAATTTTTCATTCATTTTTCCATGCATAAAGGAAAATTACCGGAAAAATGATAAAAAAAAAAAAGTTAAAATATGGCATAACCTCAATTTTTATATATTTGATTTTTGTTTTTTAACTTTACATCGAAAATAATATAACTAGAAACTTAAAACATTCATTAACTACTAAAAATAGTCACACTTTTGTATAATAAAAATTAAAAAAAAAAAAATTTACCAATTTTGAGCTAAGTATAGAACTTTTAAAATATTAGGAATTTCTCGTTTTTTGTAAATTTTTTTTTCATAAAATTTTAATCTCTTGGTATTAAGACCTGATAATTTAATACGTGCATACTCATGCGTTTTAATAACGGTACTGACAAAATTCTCGAAAATCGTTAGTCAGATTTTTTTTTTTATATCTGTTTTATGTTATCATTTTGATGGAATTCATTAATTTTACATAAAATTACACTTTTCGAAAATGGAATGAAGAACGAACTTCCACCACCAACTAACTGTTTTTCAGTGTATTTTCTCCCTGATTTCCATATCATCATTTTTCTGAATAGGTAATTGAGTAAATAATACTAAACAACTAGGTTTTTAGCTATGAGCTTTAAATATGCGCCTATGGGACAAATATGTTTGTTCTATTCGCTGCTATTTATAAGGAATACACTTTACCAAAGGTAAAAAATGTAGGCCTGTTCAGTGTTATAACAAAAGATACCTAACTTAAATTTTTCGAGGTAAGCAATACTTTTACTACTTATAGTTTATACCCACGCCATGCCTCTTCTAATATTCACTATCTAATGAACATATAGTTTACATCCTGCCAATATATTTTTCTTTTAACTTATTTCATAAATCTCAATTTCTGAATTATAATTATTTTGAATGCATTTAAAATTCATATAATTTCCCTCGAATAGTATCATTGATTGTAATACTAAAATATATTTGCGAATAAATCTCACAGCGAAACTAAATACTAAACGAATATTTTTGCATACCAAACCGTTAATAAGATTCGTAGCTTTATATTTCATTTTGATGTAAATATTTAACTACCAATATTATTATCTTACGGTATTTTTTACAGTTTATTAAATACGTGTTAATTTTATTTATTTATCCTGAAGTTGGGTACTATGATTATTATATTCTAGATTAATTGTACCAAAATATGTATGTGTAGTTAAAAAAAAATTATAACACGTACTTGTTGATGTTGATTAATGATTAAATGATTTTGAATGTCCATAAATAATAATATAAAACAAGCAAAGCAAAGTAAGTAAAGATAAGAAAACCGGACATACTTTGCACCACGGATATTCTTCGCTGTTCGGGTCAGATACTCTTGGTGAGCGTGTTGTAAATGACGACTATTATTGTTTTTTATATTATTAACTTCCTTCGTTCTGAATCGTTTTATTAAAGAAATGATTTATTGTTTCTTTAAAATTATACACGCCCATCAAGAGTATCTGACCCGAGGAGCGAAGAATATCCGTGATGCCAAGTATTCCCGGGTTTTTTAATACACTTTTACACACAAAATTAATGTATTTGACTATAGTAGGTAATGCATTAGGTATTTTATGATAATACCTATATCCGAAATGTTAAAAAAATTAGAAAATATGTTTTGTTTTTAAATTATGATTATAACACTTTATGATGTTGAACTAACCCATTTCGTTGGACCTCATTTCATTACATTTTTCCACTGTCCAACAATTTTTTTTTTTAATCTATTTTTGATTCCCTTTCTTGTGCAATTGAACATAAAAATATGTGTAGACGTCTAACACGACTAGATGTGAAAATAACTGTCCCGAACCACTACAGTATGATTTAAAACTACAGGTCATATTATGAGAGTAAGCAGTAATTATTAATTTATGTTCCTATATTGAGGTATTATGCATATGTGTTTGTTTTGTTGTCGCCAAACAAGACTGACGTGAACAAGGTAAACACGTTATTCGGACGTTATATTATGACAATTCACATTGCATGTCCACACACCTATTAACCGTACACAATAATATTCATAGTGATATCCAAAGATAATAAATAAGTGGATATGCCATGTATACGTCGACATTGCATGGGGTCGCGTCTTTTTTGGGGACCTCATTTAACCTCAAATTTTCAAAATGTTCTTTCCCACTTGATAAAATGTTGTAGCCTACCCTTAATATTTATTATAGGAAAATTTTATTATTCTTAGTCTTAAATTGGGTATGTTCAGCAATTTGTTGACAGAACGATCATTTTATTATTTGTGAAAATTATCAATTTTAATGTGTTTTGAAATTTAAAGCTTTTAATAAATAAAACATTTTTGTACTGATTTTAACAAAAATGGAAAACACATAGTCAGGGCCGATAGAATTCATGTGGGTGCTGTGCTTTCGCGCAGGACGGCATTCTAACTGAGATGAAATCATTTTTTTTTTTATCACATTTATAATTTATAATATTTTATGCCATGGACATTTATAATCCAGCCTTTGATTTTTTTTTCTTCGGTTTAAAATAAATTAAATTATTATTAATTAACAGGTTCTTAATTAAATTTATAGTTTAATAGATAATATTTCCGCTGCTCATTGTGTGATTTTTTTTTTTTTGTCTCCTATTTGCTGTACTTATAAAAGAACAGAGTGCTATTATAGCTATTGTATATATGTAATATATTTTAGTTTTATTAATTAGGGACATTAATCCATCATTGTTAAACATAAGTATTATGAATTCTAAAATTGTAACATTCATAACACGTTCTGCTGAGTTCATGAACTGTAGAAAACCATGACATAAATTATGGAAATTAAGGAAACTTCGAGCTACTATTCCAAGGTACATCAGTAGGAGACACTTAGATTTTATTTATGTATAATTTACGTATAAAATAATTTTACATTCTAAGTGAAACGAAGCGAAGCTAGTATTTTTAAAAGGATGTTAGTTTTTATTCCTCAAGCACTTTTTTGTATGCTTAAACATTTCAACCAATAACTTTTTGAATCCTGATTTGCCTCTAGTTAGTACTTTTAAGAGGTTATTTTTCATAATTTTCAATAGTTTTCTTAAAATTGGGAAAAACTACCTAAAATTTGGCAAAAGAAGACACGGAAACTATTATTTTTTTTTAATCCAAACTTTATGAAAAATTCAAATATCGATACACAATTATATAAAAAAATATGAATATACAGGATTAGGGAATAGAATTTACAAAAAAATACATCTAAATTTTGCTATGTTACAGAAACAGAAAATCGTCGCTTCCAATTTCCTTAACGTACCTACGATGAAAATGTAGTAGGTATCGGAAATAATATGTCAACTTTAAACACAATTATAGTAAATAATTTACGATGATACTATTAATTAATATTAATTAAATATATTTGGTAAATACACTTCTAATTGCCGAGCGTTGATCGTTGTTGTATGTTGGCAGCTAGTTTCCCTAAAATTTTGCTCCGAATACTGAGTGTACTTAAATGTATTGTTTTTATTCGAATTATTACGAATGGGAATGAGCATTTACTTCAAATTTTCGAAAGTTTTTAATAAATTAAACAAGGGTGGCGTATTTGTAATTGGCACAGGGCGTCAATTCATAGCGCCGGCAATACACAGAGTACATTTAGTTTTTAACATAATACATTTTTAATTAACAACTGAATTATCAATAGCGATATAAAAATATTATATATTATACTATAAACATTATTAATCTAAATATTAATTACACGTAGCACACATAGCATTGTGCAAATGAGTGTATAACTTGTTAGATGACAAATAATCAATAATATGCGAGTACGATTGATAATCAATGATTTGGGTTAAAATTTAGTTTGATGTTTCATAATTAATTTATTGGTAAAATGGATAATATGAATAATAATTGAGTTCTCTTTAATTTTTATTATTATTACAATTATTTAAACGATAATCAAATTTTTCAAGTCTATACTACGGTATAAAAAAATATTCTGCCATAAAAGTTTTTACTCGTATAAATACCTATATTAAAATAGGGTGACCATACGTCCTGTTTTTACAGAATTGTTCTTTAATTCATCTTTTGATCCTGTTATCCTGAGAAACTTCCTTTGGGATATTCTTTGTCCTGTTTTTTAAATCAATGTCACTATTTCTCCAGTATATGAAAATTTTAAAATTTAAATAATTATAATAAAACGTTTTATTTTGATTTTTCTCTAATAAATGAATAATATTCTGATAATTTTGTATATTTTCTTCATACCTATCCTTCTAATTTTTCGAATATTATAAATAGCCATTGATACAATAAAGTTTTCATTTTATGTATAATGATGGTTTTTCAAAATCTAAAGTCAACCATTCTTAATTTTTATATAATTAAATCGAAGTTCAAAATAATTGCTGTATGATCGTATACTTTAACAGAAAGAATTTATGAAGTTCACTGAAATAAAAATATCATTTTAGTCTCTGGAATTATGTTTGGTTATAAAAAATAAAAAATTGATATTTCTTGTAATATTTTCAACATGAAATAGCAAAGCTATCCAATGAAAAGGTTGAAGTCCCGTTTTTCCGATAGGTAATATAACTTATGAATATTCTATCAACCGAAAAACTATTTATTCCTGCCAATTTAAATTCAAGAATATTTTTAGTAATATGGTGATTTTATGATTATTAATTTGATGAAAATTGACCCAATAACATGTTGCCAGATAACAGTAAATCGATTTACATATCAAGTAATACCAGTGCAATACAACGCATTTCAAATTGTATGTAATTATGTTTTTACTATTTGTTCTAAATTAACGAAAAATAAATAAATCAGTCTTATTTAATTTTATGCATTTTAATCAAAATTAAATAACATACATTACCACCATTTAATATAAATTCTGATCGATAGAAATATGTAAACATAGTATCATAATAATTAGGGATGGACGCAGAAGGACAGAGTACCCTTTCTTTTTTTTAAATAATTCAGAGTACCCCTGCTAATTTTTCAAAAAGCACCCCTCAAGTATATAGTTATGAATTTAAAGAACTATAATAGTCATCATTTTCAACACACCCACCAAGAGTATCTAACCCCAAGAGCGAAAAATACCCGTGGTGTCAAGCATGTCTAGCTTTTGTGTCTATACTTTACTTATTTTTGATTTACTTTAATTTACTTCACTTTTTTTTGGTTTTAAAATACAAATATTCCAAGGCTCTCGGTTTTCGATTATTAAGTGCTCGCTCGCCTCCTGTAAATATACATCACACTAGAATCCACACTGACTGTATGTTCACACAAGTACTTATTTATAAGTGTTTAGTTTTATTTTTTATTCCCCACGTAGAATTTTCCCACTATTCAAGGTTGACGCATTAATAAGCCACGGACACGACGAAACAATAGATTATGAATTTACCACTGCAAAACGAAAGCTAGTCACGATTTCTTTCGTTTGTTTTGGCAAACCATTTTTTTACTTATTATTAGTAATTAATATTACAATAGCTTTTAATTTTTGATTTCATGTGTATATACATAAGTTAATATTTGTGCATATTCATCCGTTAGGTACCTTACATTATTTACTCGAAAACCAAACAAAATCGCTGTACAATTTTTTTTTCAAAATATGTTTTTCATTTTAGATTTTGAGAATGATTTGGCTTTATGATTATGCATTTTAGATTTTGAACGAAGTGAAGAAACTTATGATTTTATAATGAATTTTTTTATTTTTCTGAAAACACTTTTTCGTATACAAATACTTGTCCAAAAGTTTCGACCATTATCTTTATAGAACCGGAATATTATACCTGGATATTATTATTTTTTAGTTGATATCCAAATTTTCAAATTTGAAATTTTACACTACAATCTTAGAAAAAAATTAAAAATATCCATTTTGTAAGCATAATTTTTAGAAAAATATTGGTGCTTGAATCTCTCATAAGGATTCATTCGTTTATTTTTTTTGATTTTTAGATTCTGAACGAAGTGAAGAAGCTTATGATTTTACAATGATGTTTATTATTTTTTTTTTCTTTTTTCTCTTTCTGTGAACACTTTTTCGTATAGAAATACTAGACCAAAAGTTTCGATCAATATCT
>JAIPRM010007292.1:0-17375 GCA_025469315.1 Stegophylla sp. TES_Ste_2020 | reverse complement strand
CCTTCGTTCAGAATCGTTTTACTGAAGAAATGATTTATCGTTTCTTTAAAATTTAATACGCCCGTCAAGAGAATACCACCCGTCGTGCGAAGTACACCCATCGTGCGAAGTATGTCCGCTTTTTTGATTTTGTTCATTTGATATATAAATGTATCAAAGTTCCGTAACTTAGTTATATAATTTTTAAGTAACTTTTAAATGTAACTCGTTAAATTTTTATTATAATTTGAAGTAAAAAATACTTGTTCCAGAGTTAAATATTATATAAAAGTGTTCGGTAAAAATTTTCTTTTACAAAACTGTTATATGGATTTTATATTTGTGCTCCTAGTTTTATGAAGATTATTTCAAACCTTTATTCAACTAAAATAAATACCTACGATTCCAACAAATATTGACGAAAAAAAGATAAATTACATATAATATATTAAACATTAATTTATATTTATAAATTTAAAATCAATTACCATTATTATTATTTACTATTTTTACCATTTGTATCTATATAGAATCTAAATCTATATTATATAGATAATATTCAATTTGACAAAAAAACCTTTAAAACATCTATTTTTAATTGAAACTTTTTGAAAACTTAAATATAGATAGACAATAATAGGTATGAGTAATGCTTTGGTGCAAGAAAAATTTGTTATGCGAGTTTTTTTTTCTTATAATAATTATTTTCTCATAATTTCTTTTTCTTCAGTTAATAGGGAAATATAAAATGAGCAGAGCAAAAAATAATTTTTTTTTGTTATTAAGTATATCAAACTATCATTTTTAAGTAAAATTATCTTGAATAAACTAAATCACCACTCAGAATCGTTTTATTGTAGAAATTATTTAATTATTCTTTAAAATTCAATACACCCACCAAGTGCATCCCACCCGAGGAGTGAAGAATACCCGTGGTGCGAAGTATGTTCGTCTTTTTAATTTTATGTGTAATTCACTTCATGTTATAAATCAAATAACAAAGCTGGGTCTAGGTTTGGGCTAACGGTGATTCTTGTCTCCGGGTGCCGTGTATTTAGGGGTGCTCAATATCAAAGGCTTTTTTCAAAGAAATTGTGAATTTAAAGATGGAAGAGGGTTGTGAAGTAATATCCGGCTTTCTTGTCTATACCTACTTATCTTTATTTTACTTTATTTTACCTACTTTTTTCTAACTTTTTTTTCATCAACATTTTTTTTTCTTTTCTGAGTTAATAATAGAATACACAACTGTCTGAGTAAAAATAGTTTTTTTTTTGTAATAATAATAAACTTTATATTTCTTAAGTAAAAATATCTTGAATAAACTGAAGCCCCGCCACGATCATATGATTGATTATTTATCTTTTCCTTAAAATTTATTACACTCATCAAGTCTCACTCAAGGAGTGAAGAATACCCATGGTGTGAAGTATGTCCGCCTTTTATTGATTTGTAGCTAGTATTTGTACCTACGTTCTACTTCGTTTAAATTTGTTATATTTCGATTACTTACGTCATTATTATTTTGTAGTTGTCTAGGCTCCTCCCTCCCCACTCGTGTCTGTGTGTTTTTGAGGATTTTTGCGACCCCCAATATTCTTTCTGAATTACGCCACTGATGATAAGCGTAGTAACTAGGGTAATGTAGTAATTATTGTTACGTGGTTACTGCATAATCACTGAACCATAGGTCAGAATCGTTTTATTGAAGAAATGATTTATCATTTCTTTAAAATTTAATACACCAACCAAGGATATCTCATCCGAAAAGTGAAGTATACCCATGGATGAAGTCTGTCCGGCCTTGTTTGTATATTTATTTAGATTGACTAATATTTTTACTAGAAATTGTATTTTGTATCATGTATTTGTAATAATTTTTTTTTTCATGGGAATGTGTGCCTATAAATTTGGACCCTAGTTAAATTTATTTATTCAGTAAAAATTAATGAATTATATGAAATCATGATGTGTAAAGCTAATATAATACTGGTAATTATATTATTTACATTATTCAAAATTATAATATAATTATATAATACTAAATATATTTGTTTATCATCGCGAAAAAATATGCAGATATGCATAATGCAGTTATTATGACACCCGACTTATGACTTACGAGTTCCGAACATGAACTAAGAAGGTAGAAAAATCCTTAATTCAGTACTAATTATCATGAAATTGATGTAATGATTTTGAAAATAATGTTTTATCATATTTGGCGGTTATATCGAACCAACTAAACGATACGAACGGTGCGCAACATAACGTCGTGATAGAATTGAACACTTGTGATAACCATGACAAAATGAATAGGTATGTCTGCAATGACTGTTTTGTCATGGTGATAACAATCGGCATTCCTGTAGTAGTGGGTGTCCCTGCCACAGGCACAGGCAAACAAATAACAATACAGCAACAATGTCTCAAACAGGCACGTTAGGTATTACAACAATATAGGTAATGTGTGATACTGTCGGATTTCATTGTTTAAACTTTCTTTCGTACCTTCGTAGCTGTTCGCTGCGGTTTATTCAGTAATATTATTTTTTTTACCATTTGAAATCGCCACTCCAACCAGGCCGAGTTTTTTCGTACTACATTTCTTGTATTGGCGTGCTGAACAATCGAATCATAACCTCGGTTTACGTTTATCGTTTAACATGTACGGGAAAAAATGGCGTCTATCGTTGACCGCGTTGTACTTCATAATATCGACGTCCATTATTGTCACCGCTGAATCTCCGACTGGTGTTTACGTCGATAATGGAGTACAAACGGTCAAGCAAGATTTCATGTCGGTTGAGGAACGTACTGAAGTCGAGCAAGAAATATTGACTATGTTTGGCGTGCCGAAGAAACCTAGAAGGTCTCCGAAAAATTTGCGCGGTTCAGCTCCGCAGTTTTTGTTTGATGTTTATAAATCCTTAGAACACGAAGAATCACATGATAGGAAGCCCAGAAGTATTAACGACGTCGGTCAATATGATGATCACACCGTACAAGACAGTGATGTCATAATCACGTTATATCTATCAAATCATTGTAAGTACCTTATAATCATAAAAAAATGCTAATGCATATACCTAGAGGGCCTAGAATCTAGGCTTTACACATATACCTAAAGATGTTAAATTCTTGAGAATTTATTTTGTTTCTCGGAAGTTCTCGAAAGTTTGCGAACATTAAATATTATTGAGTATATGTGTAGTCTATCACAATAGCTTTAAAATGAGTACCCATATCTTGTATTCTATATAAATATTTCTATAATTATGTGTTTAGTAAATTATATTTTATAGGTAGGTATATAAAATGGGTATTTTTAATGTTTTTGGTAAATTTTTATTAGTAATAAAATATATATTTACCTTTTGGTTAATAATTCTTATTTTAAAATGGCCTTTTACAAATTCTGGACACTTTGAGCATTTTAAAATATGATTAACAAATCGAGTAGCACTTTTATTTTGAACAAAATTATTCACCCCTCTTGGATTTTGAAAAATTAATCGATTTTTTCTTTAAACACAGTGACGTTACAAAATTTTTCTTTGAAAAATATCTTTGAATAAATTTTGTTTTCTCCATAAGAAATAAACTAGGTACTTTATCGGAATAAATGAATTGAAAAATCAAAAAAGCAAATCTATAGAGCATTTTCTACATAAATGATGGAAAGAAAGTCGAAGGATTTCAAGAATATTTAGATTGTAGATCAAACAGATTATATCAAAAGAATCCGGCTATGAATAATTTGGTTCTTACATTATTGTTAATTAAAATGATTAATAATAATAACAATCCATATGGAAAAAAATGCCTAGGGAGACTTCATTGCCATTACCCTCTAAAAGGTGTCGCTGGAATGTGACCTATGAAGTGAAAATCAATGTGACCTACCAAGTTTAATATATAACAAACGTAGCGTGCTTGTGCTTGGTTATCTTCATAATTTTAATATAAAAATATAACTAGTATTTTTTAGTTTTTACCCAGACATCATCTTACTTTATTGTGTTATGACATTAATCTATTAACAAGCAAGATCAATTTTTTTATTTGCATTTTTAATTAATATACAAATAGTGTATTGCTAATTGCAGATTTAATGAGTAATAAAAATTGACTCTTTATATTTATAGTACCTAGTTTTAGAAAAATTAAATTTTTTATTGTACAATGTTTTGTATTTTTTTAAATTTATATTTTATTCCTAAAATAAATTTTGTAACCTAGTACGTCACCATTTAAATTGTGGGTAGGTCATGCGCTACTGTAGATCATATACTTAACGAATAGCAATTCAAAATATCAATAATTGACATTAATATTTAATAGTGCACATGACAAAAATAAATGTGATAATTTCCAATCTAGTTTGCTAAACTCCTGATTATTTATTTTTTTAATTTTTGAGACTTGACTATGTTTGTAATGCCACTGAAGAGACAATACACAAATTAAATTATTTAAATACCTAGGTGGTTTTATGGTCTATTGGTTTTGATTTTATAGATTTCAAGCTTAAGATTTATTTTTCTTTATTAAACTTTTATGTAAAAATACATTGATAGTTTTACTCATATTAGTCATATTACTTAATTAATAATAATAGCCAATAGGTAGGTACTTGAGAAACTTTTACTGGATTATTTTTGATTTGTAACTTTTAGAATAAGATGGCAACAGCATAGATCACAGATATTATTGTTTAAATACAAGTATAGTAGTTTCATACAAAAAAAAGTGACTTTTGTTTTTGAGTAGAGTTATTTTTATTTTTTCTAATATTCATTCCTTATTTTATTTTGTTGTGCCTTTATTATTACATTTATTGAGTATTATAAATTAAGCGTCATATTAAATATAGTACCATTAATGTAAATACTTATCAACATTGAAAAATAATTTTGTTGTCATCATCTTAAATTTAATTTTTAATTTCTTACAGCTTCAATAAGTAATGTACGTCATAAACATGGGAAGCAAATTTTATTTAGATTAAATGATGTACCTTCTGAAAAAACGCACATGATAAATTTAGCTGAAGTCCATTTATATCAGTCTGGTACTCCAGGGAGTGACAAAATGTATTCAGTAATTTTGTATCAGGTTTTTATTACACAAAGCGGGTAAGTAAATGTAAAATGACTGTTATTATATAAATTATACTGGTGAAATAAATTATTATTTAATATTATTTTATATGTTTGACAGAGAAAAAGAATTACAATTTGTAGATTCTCAAAATACAACTGCAGATTTTGATGGATGGCTTCGTTTTAATACAACTGGTGCTCTAATTTCATGGACCCATAATACATATCCAAATAAAGGTTTATTTGTCGCTGTGCATCCAATTGAAAATGAAGGTAAATCATATTTGTTGTAGTTGTATAAGGTTTTCATAATGATTGTTATTAATCCTTTAATTTTGTTTATGACCCATCCCCCTAGATATTTAGGTAAAAAAAAAAAAATTCAAAGTAAAGTAAAGCAAAGATAATTAAAGTTAAATATAGACAAGAAAGTTGGACATATTTCGTACCTAGGGTATTCTTCGCTCGAAGGGTTAGATATTCTTGGTGGGTGTATTGGATTATAAAGAAACAATAAATCAATTTTTCAATAACACGATTCTGAGGGTAGTGTGTTAATGATATAAAGAACAATAGTAGTCTTCCATGTTTAAATTTTTATAAGGTTGGATTAAAAAAAGAGTAAGTTTTTGAGTCTTTTTTTCCCAATTTTGGCTAGTTTTACCCAAACTTTGAAAAAAAAAAACTGAGAATTTTGTAATATGACCTCTCTAAAATACTATTTAGAGGCAAATCTAGTTTCATAAAGTTGCTGGTCGAAACTTTTGGGAAAGTTTTTCAATATGAAAACATGTTAACATAAAAAAATAAATAAATATCATTGTAAAAATACTAGCCTTTTTGTTTTACTCAGACTCTTAAATTATTAAAATGTGATCCATTGATGATAGATTACATGACAAAAGATTGTTTCCTCCTCTCTAATCAGACAAAAAAATAACAAAAAGTGTGTACTTCGCACGTCTTGAAATGCCTATATTTATGAGACTTAAAAACTCCATAGTATTCTCAATGAAAAATTTCATCTCTTTTTTTTTATCTGCATCCATATAAATTCAATTTTTGCAATATCTATTTTTGTCTAGATAATTTAAATTTCATATACTGTATTTTTATACATATATTTCTATAAATATATATTTTTATATAGATTCATTTTTAATTTAGTACAACACTGATCTGACAGGATCGCAACTCCTATTAAAATTAAAGGAAGGAGGTTGAACAAGTATTCATTTTTCTCGTGTGTATTAACTCTTACAGTTTTTATTAATGTTATTAGATCACGAAATAAAGCCAGAGGATATTGGTATGGTAATTTGGACTGGTAAAAATCAAATATCTGAAGAAAAAAAACCATTCATGGTAGTTTATTTGAAATCCAAAAATGGAGGTAATATTGTTGGTGCCCCTTCACTTCAAAAGCATTACAGACGAAGGCGAAGGAAAACTATTGAAAGTAGTTTCAATACTCATCCATTCCAAAGTAAGTTCTTCCATAAATAATCTAATGAACCTTAATATAAGTCAATAGCAAAAATAAATAAAAATTTTTTTTTTTTACATTTTTTCTATCAAGATAATTATGATATTTATATAATTGTTCTATTTAGACACTCCTGATGCGTTTAAACCAAGAAATTGCCAAATACAAACATTATATGTTAGCTTCAGGGATCTTGACTGGCAGGTAAGGTTAAGTGACAATTAGTGATATTTGTTAAAATTAAAAATCCATTAATTTATTAAATTTCGTCATTGTTATAGCTAAGGAACAATTTAAGGGAATAAAATTAATTTATATTTACATTTTATTTGCATTGGGGATGGGTTTAATTTCAAGCCTGTAAAGTTTAGGAAATCTAATTTTCAAAAATATATTTTGTCATTCACCAACTAATATATTCATATAATATTTTTTTCAAACTTAGAATATTTTTTTCTTAACATTATTCTATAACTTATATAATTTATATTTTTTTAATTAAGGATTGGATAATAGCCCCAGATGGTTATGGTGCATATTATTGCACAGGAGAGTGTAATTTCCCTCTCAATGCTCATATGAATGCTACTAACCATGCTATTGTTCAAACGTTGGTGCACCTGATGAGTCACCAAATTCCAAAAGCATGTTGTGCCCCAACAAAATTGAGTCAGCAAGCAGTGCTGTTTTTTTTGGAAGATAACAATGTTATATTAAAGAAGTACAAAAATATGATAGTCAAAGGTTGCGGCTGTCATTAAATATTTTTTTTGATTAATTATAGATTAAAAGTCTATTTATGATTGTTTACAATAATATGATATTAACATTTATTTAAATGCAATTTTTTTTAGTTATAGACATTAAGATCTTATTTATATTACTATAAGGTCATATACTATTTGCTTATTGTTAACTATTGTGTATTATTACACAACCAATTACTGATACTGGTTGATAATAGTTTAATATATTAAATTTATATTACTAAATTCTGAAGAGTACATTGATATTTTATGAACACATTTTTTATAATATATCCAATCAACTGATTATCACTAATATATATTATATGAATTTTTTATATAAATACTTAAAATATAATTCACCAATATAGTTTAGTGTTAGAATGCAAATAATTGAGATTTTTTAGAAATAATTTTATTTGATGTATTCCTAATTGTGTGTAGAACTTTAAAAATACACAAATATGATCTCAACTATAGTAATATGCATAGTCTAAAGCAGTGTTTCTCAACCTTTTTACTGTGTCGACCACCCAAATTAAATATTCAATTTTTAGTGACGCCTAAATATATTTTTTACATTTGTGTACAGATTTACAATAGTATTAAATAACAAATACAGTAAATATGGTTTTAAAGAAACATAAAGCATACATCAATCTTTGGTTTAATAGAATTCATCTAACAATTTTCCAGTCAGTTTTCCAATTTAATTTGTATAATAGTCAGATATAAACTGTCATTTCACATAAATAAGTAGTTGAAAATAGACTAAATGTTTTTAATGTTTATAGCTTCAGTAAAGTTATACTCATACTCATTGTAAGGCTTTAAGTTTCAATCAAATTTAAATTAAGGTTTGACGATTTTATAAATATGTTTTAATATTTTATCTTAAGTCATTTCAGTCAATTTTTCTTCATTTCACAATGATAGCATATTTTCATCTATTTTTACCATGGATTTATTACTTTTGTATTATTCCATGTTAATTTATATGTCAGTGACAAAATATTTAGTTGGCGACCACCAAGGGGGTCGCGACGCGACCCCTAGGTTGAGAAACACTGGTCTAAATCATAGATCACCAACTAAAAGATACATTTTTTTTTTTAAGGAATTGCTTTTTAATAAATTATTATATTATGGTTTTGGTGTTTATTATTTTCATTTGGTTACTTGAATCATCAGCTACATTAACATTAACATTTGTTGAAACTAAAAAATGTGTGTTGAAATGAAACCACACGAAAAATTTTATTTTATTTTATAAATAAATAATGATGTCCAAAAATAATTTAAATTTTAAAAATTGTTTATTTATAATTATGCATGAAAAACAGTAATATTGTATTGAATAATTTCAAAACTGATAACCTTGGAAACTAGTTGGTGGCTCCTGCTCTAAAACCTTTCAATCAAAACTTATTTTTATTAGATTCAAAACTTAGTAGCTAACTATGTACTTGTACTCATTTAGTTGATAATTAAAAGAGAAGTAGGTAATTCATTTAAGAGTGATTCTCTTAGATTATAAATAAGGAATTTATACATAATAAATTTTTTTAAATTTAATCTGCTTAATACTTTGTACTTATTTTTTTATAGTTCATTAGTTTAAATTAATGATTATGATTAGTGATATTTTTTTTACTGTCTGATTAATTTACCTTAATTATTGTAAGAACTATATTTAAAAAGCAGCAATGCTCAATCTTATTTTGCTATGTGCCATAATCAATGATTATTTTCATAATAGTATATTAAAATTATCGAGATGAGTAATATATATTGTTTATGTTGCAAATTATTGTTTAATATATTTAATATTTATGTATGAATAATAAGATCATATTTTTTCCACTTAAAAAAAAAAAAAAAAATGTAATATAATGCCATTATCAGGATTTAGAACTTATAGCACATCAAAATTTAAAAAATGAACCATACAATTTGTAATTTTTTTATTGTTTGAATTTTAAATAATTGTTTCATAAATTATCTATTCATTTTTTTAGTTGAAATACTAAATTTAATTTTTTTTATAGTTATTGTTTATAACGGTTTGGCAATAAAAATGTAATGTTGGTTACTACTTTAGAAAACGGAAATTATTGTTTTTACTAGTAATTTTCTCATTTCTTCCTTATTAGAAATAAAATCAGTAATACATATATACATATGAAATTTTAGAAAAAAAATATATGAAATAACAATTGGCTAATTGATTTAGTCGCCTCATTTATTTTCTCAGGCTTTCTTTAGTTCACAGGATTTCCTGATAAAATAAGTAAAATTAAAAATAAAACATTTCTACATCAATATGTCTAGATTTAAACATCTAACTACTATATTCTGTGCCACATTTAAAAGTGATACTACCTATAAGTTCTGAATTCCTGTCATTATAATTTATACATGTGTGTAATTTATTAAAATTGTTTTAAAGTCTGTTTGGATGTTATAATAGTACACTTAATATTTTTTTTTTATTCGAATATTTCTTGTATTTCTATTGAAACATCTTTATTGTATGAATTTTTCTAGTTGTGTAAAAGGTTCAGGCCAATATTTACATTACAATTAATTGTATGTTTATTTTTTAAGAAATGTTCTGTAAAATTTGATTAAGAATTACTTTTATTTAATTTGATTTTAGTAATGTATTTGTTTTTTGTATTATTTATCAAAATTTGTATTTTTTCTTCAATTTTTAAATTTATTGCAATATTTATTTTTGAATACAACTATTATCATTTGAATGTTAAATTAAAGGCAGATTTATTTATAAACTGGTGATTAAGTTATTTATACATTTTCATTGGTAATAATAATACATTTTAATGGTTAGTTCAGATATTACTCTTTAAATACTAAGCATAGTATTTTCTTCACTTATCTTATCAAGGTATTTACATTATTAGATCATGATATATTTATGTTTTATTTATACAACATGTAATAATGTTGAGTACGTATTATTTTGAATGTATCCTATAAGTATGTAAACATAAGCGAGAAATTATATGTGAGCAAACTTATATCTTTATTCAGAACAAAATATGTGAGAATGCCAATAAAATTTTTAATTATTTATACTCTACATTCTATAGTAGTGGTGCACTACCTAGGAGTTGCGATCCCCAAGGGTGTCGTGAAGTTTTAATAGGGGATCACCAATAATTTAACACCAATTGAAAAAGTTATATGCCTCCTATGTATATTATTTTATGTTACAAAAAATTGTATACTGTTGGTGGCTTATGATTCTAGGTTATATTGCCAGTATATTTGATTAACAAAATTGTCTAAATATAAGTACAAGGGGAAAATATTTTATTTCTGTCTGACAAAATCAGTGCTTTTAAAAAGAACTTCAGTTACTTCCGTTGAAACATATTGACCATGATAAATCTGAAATGTTTTCATGTTTATCAGTATTTCTCAGTGATAAGGATATTAATAAGTTGAAATATATTATAACTGTTCATCTACTAAGTTTACTAACAAACTTTAATATATGGTTTTCTAGAAAAATGTCTTAGGTGGATAAACAATCCATTTCATTTTAATGTGAATAAAATAAAATTAGGAAATTTCAAACTAACTTTTGACTTACCATCGAAGTTCACCATTTTCAAGAAAATGCATGTGATAAATTTTGGATTTCCATGAAATTTGAATACCCAAATTATCAAAACAAGCCATACCTTTTAATATTTTACTTCCTTTTGATTTGACTTATTTATATGAAACAGCATTTCCCACATTTGTGATAGTAAAAAATAAACAAATATCGCTCTATACTGGATTTTGAAGAAGATTTAAAAGTATAGCTGTCTCAAATATAAAACCTTACTAAAAATCAGTGAGGTGTATTTTTAAAATTTAAGCACTAATTTCTCATTAAATCATGTGATTTTATAATTTTGAAATTATTAAAATTTTAATTAAAATAATTGGGTACATAATTTTTTTTTTTAGTTTTAGATTTTATTGTGTTTTCTTAAAAAAATGTTTATGTTTCAGATCAATTGCGTTATACAAATATTAAAGTTGCCTGAAATTAACGATTTAATTGTACATAGGTATATATCATATTATACTTGGGTGATGTCATTAGAAAATGGGGTCATCTCATCAAAATAAATTAATTTAAGAGTCACCGATTAAAAAAGGTTGCGCACCACTGCTCTATAGCATACTTTCAGTTTATGAAAATTTTAGCCAATGGCAAATCCAGGACCTTAATTTGGAGGAGATAATTAGACAAAAATAGACCAAATATACATAAAATTAATACATTTTTACACGCATTAAGCATTTTTAGTATGCACTTTAAAATATCTTGGAGGGGCCATTACTCCCCTCGCCCTCCTCATGGATACACGCCTGGTTTTAGCATACGTATATCAGTTATATTGATTAATTAATGTTTTCAATTTGTTTATGATTTACTTTATATTGATGAAATTCATTGAGTTAGTGATTTCATTAGTTAATTTAATATTTATTTATTTTTAACTATGTATTATTTGAAATAGAGCCACATAATGTTTAAAGGTCAAAAGAATTTTTTATATCCTGACTTTATGTCATTTATTTTATCTCTGTTTATCAAAAATATGTTATAACTTATAACAACTAATATTTATGAAGGAAAAATATTTAGGAACTTCTGTAGTAGACCCTTAGTAATAAACTATTAATGATTATTCAATATTTATATTATTAAAACTAAATAACAACATAATATTTTAAATTTAGTACCTATGTATATTTTTAATTTTCGTACTACACAGTCACACTGAAATAAATTGGAAAGGAGTTTATAATATATCTATTATTATATTATTATATTATCTGTGTCTTTAATAATTATTGTATAGATTTTTCAATATTTTTCTCAACTATTATAGATGAGAATAATTCTCTCAAATCCCACTTGAAAGACGTTTTATTGAGTTAAGTGGCAATTAGACATTGAAATAGACACATGTATTCCAGAAGAATTTTTAGTTAAATACTAAAACCGTTTTTTGTCTACAGATTTGTCTTGCTATTATTTTTAATATTAACACATACATAATGAATGTGACATTATTTCGATTTGTTTTTATTTTTCATGCACATGATGTAAATTATTCATCTCCTGATTTTTACTGTATTCTCTCCTTCTGTATATCAGCTGGTAGGCATTTGATTTTAAAATATTCGAACCCCCTCATCCTCCTGACGCATCACTCCAGTACTGAGGCTGAGTCCAGTCCCACAAAGAGTGGCTAAACACCTGGTTTTGATTCACTCTTGGCAAAGTTTTTCTTCCAAAAACTTCTGACCTCCCCTTCGAAAAGGCAGAGGTTGGCCAGTGGTCTGGGGCACAATCTAAGGTGACAGGGTTGTTAACCGATCGTTTGATGGAGTTTGAAAGTTAAAACTTGTGTGTAAAAAAATGCTGTTAAAGTTTTTTGTGGTTTAAGCCACATTATATTAAATACCATAAAATGAATAAAAAATTAACTTGTAATCAGTCAAAATGTAATTTTATTTTTAATTGAAAAAAGTATTCATAGGATAATGACACAAAAAAGTTTAAGAAGATTTATTTTGAGTGAAGCAAGAAAACAATATTTTTGTTCTAATTTAAATTCACTGGGCATATTAGCGTAACTAGGATAAAAAAATTAAGGGGGGAGGGTAACAAATATGTTTATTTGATTGATTTTGCACTTCTTCCTCAATGAGTATTAATTTTATCCAACTTTTCCAATATCAAGGGGGTTTTGAATGGTCACGAGGGGATAATTCTCCCTAATTGTACCTATGACTGGGTATATAATTTCTCGTCGTGGATTTATTTCTCACTCCACTTCCAGATTACATCCCCTCCCATCAGAAATTCCTGGGCACGCCACTGAATAGCTCAAAACCTAAGGATTCCCATAAATAGATGAAAATGCCAATTACAATAATTACTAAGAGGTTGATGATTTATTAATTTATAAAAATAGATTTTTTTTCCATTTTTAATTTTTATTAAGTAAGTCATTTGTTACCTTATACACACACTCGCGCGCACGCACGTACACATATATTAAATGCTCAAAATAATATTAAATAACATTTCGTAAAATATTTTCTTATCAACAATTATTATTATTATATAATATTTGAAGAATTCGTTCAGAATCGTTTTATTGAAGAAATGATTTATCGTTTCTTTAAAATTTAATACACCCACCAAGAGCTTCACACCTGAGTCGCGGAGAATATTTGTCGTGCGAAGAACACCCATTGTACGAAGTATATCCGGCTCTTTTCTTTTTATATCACATTGCATTTAATATATTTAACTTTTCTAAGGACCAATGAGTTAGGAACATTTAAGTAATTTTGCAAATTTATAATTTAATAAAAGAATAATAATGAAACTGTGAATTCCACAATAGTTTCTTGGCAAATAACCAAAATTAAGTTTAAAATGAATGTGAATAACAATTTTATTTTTAACATGCTCAATTATTTCCAGTTTTAATTGATTTCTTTTTTTTTTTTTTGATTCTGAACAATGTGAAAAAGCTAGAGTTTTTACAATGATGTTTATTTTTTGCTGTATATACTTTTTCACATAGATTTACTTGTCCAAAAGTCTCGATCAGCAACGTTTTGAAACCGAATTTGCCTTTAGTTGGTATAAAGAGGTAATATTTTGAATTTCTCAATTCTTCACTTTTTTTTTGGAAAAATGACCTAAAATTTATCAATAAAGTCTCGGAAACCATAATTAATAAACCAACTTTATGAAAATTTAAAAATAGATAGACAATAATATGAAAAATATTTTGGTGCAAGAAAATTTTGAAAGTATAAAAAAAAATTTGCACAATTTTCTAACATTTTTTTTTCTTATTAATTTATTTTTCCTTTTGTTTATTTATTAAATAACAAAAAGTAAATTAAAGTATAAATAAGAAAGCCGGACATACTTTACACCATGGATACTCTTCGCTTCTTCGCTCTTCGGGTCAGTTATTCTTGGTGGGTGTGTTGAAAATGACGACTATTATTGTTTTTTATATTATTAAGTTCCTTCTTTCAGAATCGTCTTAATGAAGAAATTATTTATCGTTTCTTTAAAATTCTACACATATAATTTGTATCTGATTTGTGGAGTGAAGAATGACTGTAATGCAAAGTATGTCCGGTTTTAAATTTTTTTTTTTTGTTAATTAATATTTTATTGAAAAAATTTAGAATTAAATTGGAACTTTATCACCTTCCTTCTTCATCAGATCTATGGAGGGAGGAGGAATATGAATATTTAAATACCCATAATTACATGAACTTTTTGCAACACCGAAAATCTTATCCAAATTACGCCACTGGATCCTGTCATACGTGGCGAAATATATCGAATCTCATTGTGAAATTTGGAAGATTCTTAGCCGGTACTCTTTAATACATTAAAATATTTATTTCAAAGGGTTAGAAACTCTTTTTGGGTCGGCTAAAATACTAAAAATCGGTGAGCTGGTACCATCGTCCATCCCTATTCGGTGTTAGATATAGACATATAAAATTGGCTCAAATTTGTAGTTTATGTTGATCCTATATTTAGTTGGTTCTCATTTATTAAAGGTGATTTATGTTTTTCAAGAGTTGAAAACGGATTAAAAATTCACATATTTTTTATTCGATTATTATTTAAGACGAAAAAAATAATTTAATATTTAATTTTTTACTTCAACAAATATTTTTGTGAGTTTCATCAATCAATAGAGTATATTTATAGCTTTAAAATGCCAAAATGGCGATTTTTAGGTATTTGTTTGTTGACAAAAAAAAAATAATAATACACACAAAATAGCTTATTAATTTTCTTTTAAAACTATCTCACATAGGTCGTTTAAAACAAGAATTTTATATTAATATTTAAATTTATTGGTGATCCATAGGCTGATCTAGAATGTCAAATCCAACTTATTAATTTAATGATAGACTGGTATTAGTACATAGACGACCTATTCAGTAAATATGAATTATGTATAGTTTATAAAATCATTTGCACTGTGAAAAAAGGTCTGGACACGCCTATGATAATACTAAAAATGATTATTGTATATTAACTGAAGCACCGCTCAGAATCGTTTTACTATACAAGAAAAATTAACTTAAGAATTATAAAACGTATTAATGTAAAAAAAAAGTAAAGTATAGACCAAAAAGCCGGACATACTTGGCACCACGAATATTCTTCGCTCCTCGGGTCAGATACTTGGTGGGTTTGTAATATTTTAAAGAAACGATAAATTATTTCTTCAATAAGACGATTCTGAACGAAGGAAGTTAATAATATAAAAAACAATAATATAGTCGTCATTTTCAACACATTTACCAAAAACATCTTATCCGAAGAGTGAAGAATATCCGTGGTGTGAACTGTGAAGCATGTCCGGCTTTCTTGTCTATACTTTACTTTTTTAATATAATAAATAAATAAAGAAAAAAATTTATAATGAAAAAAAAAATATTGGAAAATTTCCAAATTTATTTTTTCATATTTTCAAAAATTTTCTTGTGTCAAAATGTTTCTCATATTATTTTCTGTCTATATTTTAATTTTTATGAAGTTGGATCAAAAATTGATGGTTTCCGAGTCTTTTTTTTGTTTAAAAATTTTGGGTAGTATTTCCAAAAAAAAAAAAACTGAACAGTTGAGAAATTCGAAAAATTACCTCTAAATACCAACAAGAGGCAAATACGGTTTTAAAAAGTTGATGATCGAGACTTTTGGATGAGTATTTATTTTACGAAAAAGTGTTCACAGAAAGAAAAATAAAAATAAACATAATTGTAAAAACACTAGGTTCTTCACTTTATTCAGAATCTTTAATTACCTATATTGTATTCTGCCAATTTTATACCTCACTATTAAATGAGAACACGAAATTAATTTGATGAAAAAAAATGTTTTCACGTTTTGAAATTTTTATTTACTAAAATATTTTCCATATTATTGTCTATTGTCTATTTTAATTAAGTTTGGATAAAAAAAAAGTTTTAATGGCGTTTATATCAAATTTTGGAAAGTTTTTCCCAAATTTTGAAAAACATTTTTATAATTTCGGACAATGATCTTCTAAAAGTACCTTAATTAAGAAAAATTCTGATTCTATAAGTTGCTGGTCGAAACTTTTGGATAAGTATTTCTATATAAAAACGGATATAAATTAAAATTAAAAAAAAAAATGAAATAAACATAAACTATGATAGTATAAAGTATAGAATAAATATGATATAGAATAAAATCAGCACATTGTAATAATAGGATAGTAATAGAATGAAACAGTTTGAATTTGTTGTCGATAAACAATAATATTTATTCACAATTATTAATTATAATCGTGCATTCGTGCACAATGTTATATCAAAGATAGCAATGCAATCATATTATTACATATTTTCATAGGTTTTTATATTAAAAATCCGTTAATCGTTAATCAGTTTAAAACAGTTATTTGTTAATAAAAAATACACAGAATTATAGGTAACTAAACTATTTCTTCTAAAATTTTCAGTATTGAACTTATTGTTGTACGAATAATAAAAATAGAGATTTTAACAAAAAGCAATATTTTTAAAATATAAAAATATTACTTAAAAATTAACATTTTGTGGGTCATATACCCAAAAAATGATTGAGGATCAATTTTTTATGAGATATATGAGAAATTGTTATTTTGTGACCCATGGGCGTATTTCAGAGGGGGGGGGCAAAAGGGTGATCGCCCTTCCTTGGGCCTCTGATTTTTTACATTTTTTTTAGGTTCTGAAATAAAAGAAGAAGCTAATGTTTCGATAATGATAGTTTTAGATTCTGAACAAAGTGAAGAAGCTAGTGTTTTTACAATGATGTTTATTTTTTCTTTTTTTTTTTTTTTCTGTTAACACTTTTTTGTATAGAAATACTTGTCCAAAAATTTCGATCAATAACTTTTTGAAACCGGATTCGCCTCTAAATTGTACTTTAGAGAGGTCATTTTTTGAATTTCTCAATTC
>JAIPRM010007291.1:0-17376 GCA_025469315.1 Stegophylla sp. TES_Ste_2020 | reverse complement strand
CTCACTGACATATGTATCTAATTGATGTGAAAAAATCTCAAAAATCGTTAGTCAACTTTTTTTTTTATACCCGTTTGAAGTTAGAATTTCTACTGAATTCGTTAGTTTTACTTAAAATTACGCACTTAAACGTACATATAAGAAAATTGGCAAAACCGATTGTTTTGAAATTTGGTGTCCAGATAGAAAATTTCATTGCAAATATTTTGGTGTAATAAAATTTCTTACGGACAAAGAATTAAACATTTTACAAGGGTAAGACTGAAACAAAGTCGATGATATTACAGACAGATATTGCGAAATATCTATACATTATAAGCATTTAATTACTGAAGGTTGATTATGTTTTATTGCGTCTTATGTATTTTTCGACGCTGTATACGATGGTGTGAATTAAAATCCACGTGCAACAACAGTTTTCTATCTATTTTGAAAATTCAATATTTTCGGTTATTAAATCGATAAACATTTAGGCGGCGCCGTACGCCATCGTGCGAAGTATGTCCGCTTTTTTTGATATTAAGACTTGAAAATTTAATATGATCTCACAGACATATACGTCTAAGTGACCTGAAAAAAATCTCAAAAATCGTTAGTCGACTTTTTTTTTGAAGTTGGAATTTCGACGAAATTCGTTAGTTTTACCTAAAATTACGCACTTTAACGTACATAATGTTAGAAAATTTGCCCTGATCGATAGTTTTGAAATTTTATGCCTAGATAGAGAATTTCATTGCAAATTTTTTTTGGGGGTGCAATAAAATTTTTTACGGACGAATAATCAAAACCTTTTTACAAGGGTTTGATTGGAAAAAAATCGGAGAAAACACAGACAGATATTAAGAGATGTTTATTGATTATAAACACGGTGGCTGCTGAAGGTCGATATTGTTTCATTGCATCTTATTTGTATTTGTTCGACGACGGTGTGAATGTTAAAAAATTCACGTGCAACAATAGTTTTCCATCTATTCTGTTCTATTTTGTAAATTCAATGACACCACCCGTCGAGAGAATCCCACTCGACGTGCGAAGGAACACCGCGACGAGAGAAGTACACGTTTTTTTTTTTTTTTTTTTTCTTGCCAAAAGTACCTAATATATAAAATATAATAACATTGTTTTTTTTTTTTTTTTTATTATTATAATACATAAGAAGCAGTATAATAATAATAACAATAATAATAATATCTAAACGTTCCATCTAAATTTCATCTTGATAAATCGCCGTGTTTTATTCTACAGCGATATTCACTACTTCCCCTTATGACCCGCGATCCGGATTTCCGCGTTATAAAAACCTGACCCGTGGTATATTTTTAAACCTACGGGAATTGTGTGATTTATGTCAGTCGAGTGTGTGTGCTGCTCGCGTTTTTATTAGAATAATAATATAATAATATTTCCCAAAATACGTAGAACAAAGCGTAATAAAAAAAAAAAAAAAAAAACCCTGGTGCTTATCCAGTGGAACGGGAAACAATTTTGACTTTTTCAAAAAAAAAAGTCCACGAAAACAAACCGTGAGAATAAGATGATGCGATTTTATACCGTTGTCTCGGTTTTGCCGAGTATAACAAAAATATATCAGTAATTGGACTGTTTACGAATTTTGTTCGGCAGTGTTGCCGTGAGAAACATTTATAAAAATTCAAATAACACGACGCATTTGTATACGTATTTTCCGAGTAGTGAAACAAAAAATAAAAATTCGGTTTCAAAAAGTTGCCGGTCGAGATAAGATTGGACAAGTATTTCCATACGATAAATTGTTAACGGCGGGGGGGGAGGGGGGAATAAATGAACATTATTGTAAAAACACTAACTTCTTCGCTTCGCTCAGAATCTAAAATTTGAATTCCCCCGTTCTGATTAATCAAACGGAAATAAAGTTTAAAATTGTCACCGGGTGAAATCGAACAAATTTATTACATTAAAATGAGATTTATTTGTGATGCGATTAAATCTAATAATTATCAAAAAAAAAAAAAAATTCTCGAAAATAATAATAATTTTTTAATTTTTGGAGTTTATTACATTTTTTTTTGAGATTTTAGTCATTCAGTTCAATGTAAATGTTTTTCTTTTCCTGGTTAAAAGTTGCCTAAAAATCTTTAGTAAGTGTATTAATTAATACAACAACGTTCATAATCGTATTATTGAAGAAATGATTTATGATTTCTTTAAAATTTTGCACGCCCACCATGAATATCTGACCCGAGAAAATAAGTATGTGTAAAAAAATTCAAATCTTTTTGAATTCATCCTTAAATTAATATAGGTGGTTGATCTGAAATGATTTTGTCAATCTTTGGTTTAATAGAATTTGTTAAAGAAATTTCCATTCAGTTTTCTCATTTAATTTATATTATAATCAGAGGGGGGGGGGTAGTGTGATTTCACCCAAATAAGTAGTTGAAAATGGACTAGAGGTTTTTGGTTTTTCTAAGCTTCAATTGAGTTAGGATACTCATTTTAAGTTATAACCAAAATTGACATATATTTTTATAAATTTGTCGTTATATTATTAAAGTCAATACAATCAATAATATTGTTATTCGTTTGACAATGATATTATATGATACAATGAACATATTTTCATCTAATTTCACACGGATCTATTTCCTTGTATTATTTTGTATTTATTCAAATGTTGGCGACCCCCAGGTTGAGAAACACTAGTTCAGACTATAACCTCGAACCCGATTAATTCAGATCAGAACTATACATATTTTAGATTCTGAGCGAAGTGAAGAAGCTAGCGTTTTTACAATGATGTATATTTTTTTTTTTTCTGTGTACAACTTTTCGTATAGAAATACTTGTCCAAAAGTTTCGATTAATAACTTATTGAAACCCTATTCGCCTCTAGGTTGTACTTTAAAGAGGTCATTTTTTTAATTTCTCTATTCTTCAATGGTTTTTTTGGAAAAAACTACCCAAAATTTGACACAAAAACGACTCGAAAACCATAATTTTTTGATCAGAATTTTATCAAAATTTAAACATAGATAGAAAATCCTAAAAAAAAAGATTTTGGCGCAAGGAAATTTTGAAAATGTGAAAAAAAAATTTTGGACATTTTTTGAAAATTTTTTTTTTTTATTATTATTAACTTCCTTCGTTCAGAATCGTTTTACTGAAGAAATGATTTATCGTTTCTTTAAAATTCAATACGCCCGTCAAGAGAATACCACCCGTCGTGCGAAGTACACTCCTGGCAAAGATAAAAAACCAGCTTCCCTGCAATAGATATCCGGGGGTTAGACCCCGGGGCGTGAGCGGTGACAAATTATTTTGCGAATTTTCAATAAGGGATTCCCAACCTTTATATCCCCTGAGTACCACTAGACATTTGTAGAATATTAATACGCGTACCACCTTAATTCTAAAAGTAAATTAGGAGAGTGATTTTTTTTTTTTTTTTTAAATATATATTTTAGATTCTGAGTGAAGAGAAAAAGCTAGTATTTATATAATCATGTCAATTTTTCCATAAAGAAATTCTTGTCCAAAAGTTTTAAGATGGTGGTACTTCGGGAAAGTTATTTTCCAATAGTTTTCTAGAATTTGGTAAAAAAACTAGCCAAAATTTGACAAAATGTCACTACAAATTTCTTTTCACATAAACTTTATGAAAATTTAAGTATAGATTGATATTGGTGAAAGTATAAATGTTTAGAATGTGAAAAAACGATTTTTTTTTTCTTAGATTTTTTTTTCACTTCAAAATTATTTTTCTTGTTCCCTTGTTCTCTTAATAGTAGGATATACGTATAACTGGCAGAGTAAAAATAAAGTTGTTTTTCGTGATGATAGCAGACTTCCATAATTTCCACAATAAAATTACCACGTATAAATTGCGGCTCTGTGCTTAGTCTCATTTTACTGTAGAGATCGTTTACAGTTTCTTTAAAATTTAACATGCCCACCACGTTTCACCGGAGAAGCCGAGAATATCCTGCATAGTGCGAAGTATGTCCTACTCTATTGTAACATCGTATTCCGAAACACTACGAATTTCGACATAATCCAGCCGTGCTCCTACACTAACTTTTCCGTTTATTTTATATTTCAATTAATTTATTAACATATTTTTTATTGTTCGATATTCGTAGAAATAACGAAATTTCAGATCGAAAAAAGCCAGACATACTTCGCACGACGGATGGGATTATTTTGACGGGTGTATTGAATTTTCGAAAGAAACGATAAATCATTTCTTCGATAAAACGATTCTGAACGAAGGAAGTTAATAACATAAAAAAAAAAAAAGAATATTAGAAAAATGTTCAAAATTTTCTCGCGCCAAAATCTATCTATGTTTAAATATTCATATAGTTCGGATTAAAAAAAAATAATGATTTCCGAGTCGTTTTTGTCAAATTTTAGGTAGTTTTATTCAAAAAAAAAAAAAAAATTGAAGAATTGAGATATTCAAAAAATGACCTCTTTAAAGTACAATCCAGAAGAAAATCCGGTTTCAAGAAGTTGCTGATCGAAACTATTGGACGAGTATTTGCATAGGAAAAATTGCGCACGGAAAAAATTAAATAAAATCATTGTAAAAACACTAGCTTCGTCACTTCGTTCAGATCAAAAAAATGTCTTCGCGTATCACCTACGAGCTACAGCTACGGATTGGGAACCCCTGCGTTAGATTTTTAGAGCGCAAAAAGAATAATAATAATAATAATAATAAAACACGTAGTCGTGTATGCCGTGTACGTACGCACACGCGGTGTGTCAGCAGAATATTGTAAGCTAAAAATAATAAAACCCGCTTTCGGGAATTACGTTATATAGTAAATTGGTTGAGAAAACACAAAACGTGTATACGCGCACAATAATACCGTCGTCAATACAGATATTTAAACCTTACAATAATATTTTTGAACAAACAATACGGTTTTGTGTGTTTGGAGAGGATTTCACCGCGAATATCCTCGCGCCAAGTCCCCCCGCACGCGCATTCACGCTGCAGCGCGCGAATAAAACTGTAATGTCTTTTGTCTCGTCGTCGCGTTTTTAAGGGGTGGAGGGGGGGGTGAAAGAAAAAACTGATTTACTTCAATACGGGGGGGGGGGAAATAAATAAATAAATAAAAATGAAAAAACACCGCATTTTAACCGGTCGCAATTAATACGAATTTTTGCATATTAAAATGTAATAACAATACGATTATGCGATATTATATCAATAAAACGTGTCACGTGTGTATTGTAAAGTACACGGAGTTCAGTGGCGGATTTTCAAAAAAATTTCCGGGGAGGGTCAAGTAATATTTACGAATTTCAATGATATTATTATTTAGATTCTGAACAAAGTGAAGAAGTTAGTGTTTTTTCTACTCGTCCAAAAGTCTCGATCAGCAATTTTTCGGAACAGGATTTGCCTCTATTTGGTACTTTAGATAGGTGAATTTTTGGATTTTTTTTTTTTAGGTGGGGACTACCCTAAATTTGACAAAAAATTCTCGGAAACCATAATTTTTTGATCCAAACTTAATTATTATTTAAACATAGCTAGACAATAATATGAGAAACATTTCGATGCAAGAAAATTTTGAAAATGTGAAAAAAAAATGTTGGTAATTTTTTTAACACTTTTTCTCCCCTTTTTTTTGTTTATTTAATAATAAAAAAAAAATAAATAAATAAATAATTTAAGTTAAAATAAGAAAACCGGACATACTTTGCACCACAGGTATTCTTCGCTCTTCTGGTCAGATACTCTTGGTGGTGTGTCGAAAATTATGACCGTTATTGTTCTTTATGTTAATGACTTCCTTCGTCCAGAATCGTCTTATTGAAGAAATGATTTGTCGGTTCTTTAAAATTCGACATATCCACCAAGAGTGATCTGATCCGTGGAGCGAAGAATAATCGCGGTGCGGAGTATGTCGGGTTTTTTGTTTATATAAAATACGAGTTTTAACTGAATTAATTAATGGACTGTACACAATTTTAACATCAAGGGATTACCATTAATGCAGACGATATTATCGAATTACGAAAATAGAATTGTTAAACGATGAAAAACAATAACTGAACATATATTTTTATTGTTTCAGTACATATTCGGAAACATAGACAAATAATGTAGGTGTACAGAGATCAATCGTGTGTATCACTACTTTATAATAGAATAATATAATCGGAGTCTGGGTGGGGTCCAGACCCCCTGGACCCTCCCCGTAAATCCGGGGTTTTCTAACGCGTACGTAGACACAATAAACGTTGCAAAATTATCACACTCCCTCGACATCAGAGCGTGTGACAAAATAATAATAATAATAATAGGTATATCTCTACCGATAAAATCACGAAGAGAGTATATTATTATATTGTTTAATATGTGTTTTTGAAAACTTTCCGAGCACACATGAGAAACGTTTTAACACCACGTGTAGTCCTACGATGTCACGAAATATCGATTAATTTCCCGTTAATGAGCATTCCAACAACGGATAATTATTGAAGGGCTTGGTGCGAAAACCAGACAACTTCATGTTTGTTGATTTTACAGGAGAGATAAAAAAAAACTTTCTAAACACTTAGAAAAAAAAAAAAAAAAAAAATCACAATTCAGATTACGTCAACATAATTTATTTCATAATACGATAATAAATGATAATATAATACGATAATTATTGATCCTTTGTCCCAGTTGTCCGGTTGTTGCACCCATTACTCAATGCATTTTAAAAGTTTAAAAGTTCAACTATAAAAATAAAATGAAAACCATTAGTGTTTAGGAATGCATTTTTTCTATTGCATTTGAAAATCAAAATCAAATCGAACGGACGAAAGTGGATGTAATATTTAGCGATTTAATGTAAAAAATTATTTTTTTTTTTTTAATTTAAAGACGCAAATTGAGCTCCAAGAATTTGTTCTTTTTTTCTGAAACAATTAAAATCAATATTATGCCTGATTTTTTTTGAAAACTTTTTTATTTGGACATATGTTTTCTAAAAAAATTTACAGTCAAAATATAAATTCACCCTTATGTTAATGTGATATTATTCATACTAGTAATAAATCCCTGGCACCCTGTCAGGAATAATTAATAATAAAATTCCAAAAAAATAAAAACCACTCTGATAGTAGTTAATTTGGAATGTAAGTGTAATAAACAAATATGTTTTAGGTATTTTTATCGTGTTTATCACACGTGACTTACGTTTTTAACAATCGATTCGATTTAATTTTTTTTTTTTAATGGTATAATTTAATTAATAATACACTTTTTTGAAAAAATATCAATCACATGGTTTTGTATATACTATAATTAGTCTTAGAAACTTAAAAAACAAATTTAATGCAAGGAGCCAATACAACAAAACCAATATACTCATTAAGACTATACGAAAAATTGGAAATTCTAAATTATTATTTCTCATTGCACGTCCAATTATTATCTTTGAATTATCTAAATAAATAAAATTAGCTTAGATATAACTTTTATTAATCTAATATTGAGGTAAAAGATGATAATTTTTTTTTTTTTTTTAAATTGTCTAAATAAGATAAAAGATAATTAATTATTTAATTAGAGATAATGGTCAACACTGTCTACTTGATGAATATTGGGAATTGTAAAACAAATTTAAACGTACGAAAAAAAAAAACGTTTTTAAAATCCAAAAGTACTTTGCACCATTGATGTTTTTTAATCTTTGAACGTGATACCTATAGTCAGCATGTCAAATATTAAAAAAAAATTATCAATAATTTCTCTGACAAAATGATTCCGAGTCGAGCTATAACTATAATATTTTATGAATAGTGGTGGTCAGATCATGAGGCAAAACTGGTTTTTAGGACCAAACACCAACAACCAAATTTTATTTCATCGACATTTTTAGTATTTTACCCTATCTCCCAAAAAATTACAAAATAAAAAATGTCGACGATTTCAAAATTGTATCAGAAATATCGAGACGTTTTCAAAACGTAATATTCATTTGAAAAATGGTTAAATTTTTTTTTGAAAAATGTTATTTTACCATATTATTTTTGATAGGGGATGAAAATTTCAAACATTATAAGTTCTGGAGTCGCTTGTAAATCACCCGAAATCTATTCTACGGTATATTTTGTCGTTTTCGTCGGGGTAGTATTTTTCCTTGCATTTTGAAAAACCTTCTAGAATTTCGAATAACGACATAAGTATATTATCGTTTAGAGCTGATTTCTGATCAATAAAGCGTTTAAGACTTTTGGACAATCGAAAAAAAAGGAAAAAAACCAAAAATCTATCATAAAACCACTTCAGAGTCCGCTTCAAATCCAATAATAGCGCAATCCATTAACAGCGCGCTCGTGTTTTTTTTTTTCTCTCACTCTGATTCGCCGTATTATAATATCATGTAAACATGTTAATATTATTAATTATTTGCCGAGCACACAGACGAAACAACAACTAATTCGCCGCCTGTGAGTCATTACAAACACATCGTTATTATCATGATTATTATCAAAACTAATGTGGCGAGGGATTATAAAATATAATACTGAGCGAAACAAGAACGAGCTGCCGTGTTGCGAGCGGCGAGCGGAAGGGGGAGATCGTTATAATATAATATTATTGTCTCTCGAAGGAGAGCTTACGAAGTGTGTGTGTGTCAATAACGTTTATTTTCTCGATTCCGAAATCGGTGCGAAAGTTTTCGCGCCGAGGAAATTATTCGCCCCGTAAACGCTAAACAGTATTCACTCCCGACACGAACGGGTGAAAACGTTATGTTTAATGCATCACTTAAAAATGTATTATTTCCACAGAGATAGTATAAAATATAATATTACATTTTTGATATCATTAAGACGCGAGATTTAATATGGATTTTATTTTTTTCCTCAATCACTCCAAGAACAATGCTTTCCTAGCATAAACTCGAATATATTATATATTAGCAAAAACAAAATAAAATTTACACTAATATATTCGTAGCAATATGTAGGACAAATTTTTTTTTGCAACTCCCCTTTAAGCACAAGCTTGTTTTTTTTTTTGGGGGGGGGAAAGTGTGTATAAGTTTGAGTACAGTACAAAAGATAATAAAGATATAAACAAATTAAAATAATATAAATAGCAAATTAGTAAAAATCGAAAAACAAAAACTAAGAAATTAAATAATATTTCAAATAATAAATTATACATTAAACGTACTATAACATAATATGTGAAATCTAACGTTTTCAAAAATGATTTAAATCTATGAACATTTTCGAAATAGTAAATATTAATATTAAGTTGTCTACATAAATGATTAGCCAGTGGATACAGAACTTATTAGGCCTAATGTTTTTTTTTTAAATACACATTCCCATCAAAATTGGCATTTGCTACAAAGTCCGAGCCCTAGTTATAATAATATATATATGAATAAAGTTATGCGTTTTCACAGCTCATTACATTGAGAGTTTAAAATAATCGTGCTAGGTCAAATAATCGGTAGAAATGTTTAGAGTTTGGCCGATGGAAGAATCTGAGGACACTCGTTTTGTACCAATTGCGATTCCAAGAAAATCCTTTGCCAAAAAAAAAGATGCCAAATTTACTACACCATAGTATTACACTAGTGTTGAACGAACGAGAGAATAGTAAACCGAGCAGACTGACTTTAAGGATAAAGGACACATTTCCACGTTATATTTTTTTTTTTGAAAATGTTAACAAATTATTTCTTATATTAACAGAGAGTGTCAACACTTCTATAGAGTACTGTTTTTCGGATTTCCAACCGAATTAAATATATATTTCACTGAAATTTGCAGGTTAGGACAGGAGGCTTTCTTGGCGGCGCGGCGGTCGAAAAATCTCTTCTCCGACGGATCTACACGTGGGAAGGAGGGACGAGGCTGAACGATTTTCGGTGAGGTCAACACGCACACGAGTCGTCTTCGAATCTGAAACGCAACATTAGACACGGCGCGGCGTTCGAAGGGTTTGTTGGTCGCAGGGATTGCGCTCGAAAAGTACGCCCTTCCGTTGTACCGCCGCCGCCGCGCCGGATAGAAGAACAAAAAAAAAAAAAAAAAAAACACCGATACCGAAATTACGATTTACCGTTTTCTTCGCGGACCCAAAACAACACTGTCGCCACTCCCACCACACACCGACCACGACGACGTCGTGTGTCACTATGTACATATTATATTACACATCCGGGACGGCGGTCTTAATCTTGTCCCGGGACCGTTCAAAAGACGATAACCGATGCTCCTACGGACGATCCATAATATGCACACGTGGTGTGCACGAATGATTCTGTCAATGCGCATAGTCCAGAGGTTCTCAAAATTTTTATACACTTACAATACTCTCTTTGAGGTTAATACTAATATCATCATCCCTAAAATGAATACACAATTTGGTCAACAAAGCCCTAAATATAAATTTATTCAATATCGAATGAAATATAACTATAATAGCTTCTTAACGTATAAAAAATATCTAATGTTTTGTCACAATAACTGTCATTTTAAGTTTCTTTTCTTAGCCAATGTTTAAATGCGAATTAGCTAATTACATTATATTATTTTAAATTTAAATCTCATCCTACTGTATCACTCTGTAACTCTCTCTTTTCAGCACAAGCTTTTGCTTTTGAAAAAAAAAAATCCAACATTCAACTATTACTTACACTCTTATATATTTATATTAATTGGTGCAAATAATCATATTATTATTATTTTATGATACGACCCATTTCGGGCATTTTTTTCAATTTTGGCCACCCACAACAATAATCAAAATAAGTCTTTTTTTTTCCATTTTTCCATTTTTGCATGTCGATTGATAAAAATATAAAAGACACTGAATAATAAAAAAAAAAAACATTTTGTACTAAAATTGTAATCGAATATTGTTTTTATAACTGTGAACAACTCTCAAATAATCATTTATTTAATTATTACAAAATTGTGTAATATTTAATAATATATTATAAGGTATATGAATACGTGTAAATGAGCATTACATAAGAAAAAAAAAATATATGTATAAAAAGTCGGACATATGATATATAATATACATATTTCTATATTTACATTTTCGCCAAATTTCTCTTGAATTTCGCAAAAGTATCGAGAATTTTGAATAATTTGACTACACTAAAATGCCATCTAGATAAAAATTCCTATTGAAAAAGTTGCTAGGTAATCAAAACTTTTGGAAAATATTTCTATTCGAAAAAGTGTACCGTTGGAAAAAAAACTTGCTTCTTCACACCACTCGGAATCTAAAATTTACCATGCACGCCAGTCACCAAAAATTAAACCGCGACCAACAGTTTGGGAACCTCTGGCGTTAGAACCGTTAGAAGGGCAGTGAAACTGACGTTAGCAAATTTCCTTAAAGGGACCAATTATTATAAAACTCAAAAAAAAAAAAAAATTCAATTCGAATTGTTCCGGATATCACTGAAAATCGCAATTTTACTTACAGAAATAATTGTTGTTATATCGGTGAAAACAAATCGTGTATAAATGTAGGTAGATGAAAAGCATTCGATTTATTTTGTAAGTAGATAACGTGTGAAAAGTTAATGTAAAAATTTCTATAGAACTTAAATTGAATTCTACTCGGCAACTTCTTGACAAATCGAACGACGTTAATATTTTACACATTCGCATTCAGCTGTAGTGCAGTGTTTCCCAAACTTTTTTCTTTACGCAACGTCCCTTTTAGTGTTTAAAATCACCCACCGCCCGCGCTCCACCCCCGCCCCCCCTTCGAATTACATTTTGTTTTTCTTAATTAAGTACCTTTTTTTAGTCTACATATTTTTAAAGTCAAATAAAGCTATCAGCATCACGAGTAATAATATAAATAGTTGATATGTAATTAAAACGAGCGTTTATAGAAAAAGTAAACGCTGTTCTGTTCAAGTTTGGTTTATAGATTTTGAAGCGGAGGATTTCGATTTTATTTATTTTTCATTTTAAAACGTGATTTTTTTTTAAATCTAATACCAAATACAAAAAAAATTCTTTAGAAAGTTTTTCGATGATCTTGCTGATCGAAAATTAATTATAACGTTATTTTATTGAGGTTATTTTTCGATATTCTCATTAGGTGTAACAAGTGATGTACGATTACCTTGAAATTTAATTACGGGAAATTCCCCGGAATGTTTTCCGAAGACCAGGAATTTTTAGGGAATTAATCAAATTATTTTTCTCAAATATTCAATAGTTAATTTTGAATAATCATAATTGTAGAAGATCCGAACGATAAATATTTTTACCCTAAGATATCCTTGGAGTAATGTAATAATCCCTGGTTTTTGTGTAATACAAAAAACATTTCGTCTGGTATTCAGTTTAAATCTCTAATTAAATTTGAACACTTCAATGTCAGTCGTAATGAGCTTAGGTTAAGTGTTTTAATTGAATGTTAAAGAATAACGTT
This sequence comes from Stegophylla sp. TES_Ste_2020, assembly GCA_025469315.1. Lineage (NCBI taxonomy): Eukaryota > Metazoa > Arthropoda > Insecta > Hemiptera > Aphididae > Stegophylla > Stegophylla sp. TES_Ste_2020. Next base: position 4,955 of record JAIPRM010007291.1, on the reverse strand, counting down.
ATAATTATAATTATTTACACGGTCTATCTGTTTAAATTGAGTTACACGTTTAAAGCGTTTCATAAATCAATGAGATAATAAAAGTTAAAACTTTAATATAAACGTTGAAAATCACATAAAAGTGTCATTTATAAACGTTTTGAATACAATCACAAGTCATTTTTATTTTTCCATTAAATTACCAAAATTAAAAACTAGTAACTAACTGAGCTTGTAAGAATTTTTTAAATAAACAAATGAAAATGATTTTTCGAATTTTTCAAAAATAACATATTTGATATAATAACGGTACTCGAGTAATTTTTTTTTTTTTTTTTGAAAGAATATTTTGGATAAAAAAATATGATAACTTTTTTACTAAACCAGATCTGAATAAAATTCTGTTATAATAATTAATATACGTGACATTAAAATTACAAAACAGTTTTAAAAAATTCCCAAGGGGGGGGGAGGAATGGCCTCTTTAGCTCCCTCCCCCTCCTCCCCCGTGGGCACATTTGTTGCGCATATTTTTTTAATCCGATGATATCATATACGTACTCACTGACGCACGCGTTTTCTCGTCCCGATTAGAGGTTAACATTGCACATGACAGAGGGAGGAAATGCACCGGCGGAATACGCGTCCGATTCCGGTCGGGGTCAACGGTGGGGGGGGTAGGGGAAGGTCTCTAATTGGCCGTCGCCTGGTAACGCGCGCTCTCGTCACGTTTTACCCCCCCCCCCACGAAAAGTTTCTCTCGAAACGCTGGCAACAAAACCGGAAACGAACCGGACATCATTGCGTCACTATGGGTGCATCTTTGACCTTCGAGCGGGATATTTTCAGCGAGTGTATTTTGAAGTAAAAAAAAAAAAAAAAAAACAAATATATAATCCACAATCACTCCGCATTATTGGCATTTAAATCGAATTTAAATGAATAATTCGTTTGATCATGATTTACATAACCCAACATAAATATTGTTATCTCGTTTTTTTATTAACCGCGTACAGTGCTAAGGTTACTTCAGATTCTAATGATTTTCAAAATACTAAATAAAAATTTTATTTTTTAAAAAAAACCGTTTTCACAAGGTGAATAATTACACTCGCGATGAATTAGACTTTTGAGTTAAGTTAGTTTTCAACCTAACAGACCATTTCGAATTATATTCGTGAGAACGTTTATGTTTTCTCATTTTAATCTCTTCGTCACGACCGATTTCGACCAAAAATTTAAATACTAGCAAACCACACAAAACACGAGTGAGTTCTTATACGGTTTTCCACCCTTTGTGATGATAAACGTTTATACGATGTGAAAAAAAAAAGAACAACAAAAATGAAAAACTAAGAAAAAGTGGGCACAGAAGAACACGCCAGAGACTACTAAATTGCTAAAAAAGAATTCAAAATTTAAAGTTAGAAAAATGGCATACATTCATTTATTCAAAAATTCTATATTTATTTAAAAAATGGTCAATTTTCACGATCGATTATTGATCGTGGATAAAAATTTTAAGTTTCTAGAGCTACTATTGTTTTAAACTTACATCTAAATTTCCAAAATGGATTTTTTAAGTGTCTAGTTTAAGGGTTTTACTCACATATAGCTTTTCATTGAGCTCTGCGAAACTCTAATGAGATTTTTGAAGCATTACCACCCCCTTAAGTTCCTCGTGAACGAAATTCTCTTCTGGAAAACTATGAACGCTATACACTTTTCCGGGGAAGAATATTGTTTGTATGTGAAAAACAAAAAATGAACGTCATTGTAAAACAACCCCATTAAAGCCTCTTCGTTCGACTTACAATCTAAAATTACAAAACAAACAAAGAAACGGTACGCACTTGCACACGCCATATTTTCGATCGTCATACATGGTGGATATTTTCGAAATCACTCTGATTTTCGATCACTTAAAACCCCGAAAAACATATAAAACCAAAATTTGGGAACCAATGTCCAATACTAACAGTTTTTTGAAAATTTTTTTTCGTCTACATTACACTGTAAATCGTTGATTACAAAAATGTTCAACACGTGTTTTCTTCATTTTCGAAAAACAAAAATGGTGGGGAGGGTATCGAGAATTTCGAAAAAAAATGAACATTCTTTAAAAGACCGCCGCCGCCGGGGTGTGATGTCCAATTCGAAAAGTCACCCCGTACGCCGACTTCCGGACGAGAATCGCAATACGCAAGTGTGTGTTTTCGGAAGGAGAAAAAAAAATAGCTCCACCGGCGGCTTCACTTCACTCCATTGGGAATCTGATATTTTTTTTCCGGGAGAAAGTTTCGACGCCCTTTCTCCCACCCCTCCCCCTCCCTCTCACACCCGGTGATAACAATATCCGTCTCCGCGACCTCCTCCCCCCTACCCACGTCCACGTCGTCGTCGCGGTATAAATAAATAGGTAGGTAGGCAAAAACGCACGCCCCCCCTCCCGATACACATTACTACACTGGCCTATAATATGCGCGCACGCGCACTCGCGCTCAAAATAATTTTGTCGAAAACGGCCGCTCGCGAATCGATTCACACACACACATATATATATATATATATATATATATATATATATATTTATATACGTATTCATAAGGGACAAGTGAGTAGGTCGTAGGTGAGGGGAAGGTTTGGGGGGAGGGGTTCAAACCCATCCCGTTGATAAACTCTTAATCGAAAAAATTTACTATTTTCACGAGATAAAATGACGTGCACGTTTATAAAATATTAATAACAGATGTTTTTTTTTTTTGTTTATAAAAACGTATTTTCAATATTCTAATTTTAGTATCAAACACATTAAAGATATTCAATTGTAAATATATATATATAAATATATATATATATATATACTCATAGTATTTTGTACTATATATACACTTGCTTCGCTTTTTTCCGTCTTAAAATGTTCAATATGTACCTAGTATGCAAAAAAAAAGAACTTGTAAATATGTCGGCTACTCTTTTTTTGTATCCTCCTTTAATATTTAAGGTAAAGCTAACGAATTTTGTCGAAATTCTAAAAAAAAAAAGTTGACCAAAGATTTTTGATAAGTCAGTTAGATCATGTTAAATTTTCAAGTCTTAATATCAAAAATCGAAAACTTTATTACATATAAACTAATAAAAAATGAGAAATTTTCAAAATGCTGTACTTAACTCAAAATTGATCAAGTCTTTTTGAAATTATAACGACATATTTTCGTAGCTATTTTTAGGGGTTGGTGAAATTTTGGAGTCCCTAGCTGCATTATTTTAGAAGTTATGTCAAAAAGTAATTTTCAATTTTACAGAAATTTCGGTAATTGCATATTTTGACGTTTTTGGAAAAAGTTTTGAGAAATTGGAAAAATGACCTCTTTGACGTACCATCTGGGTACGATTCCGATTCTATAGAGATACTGATCGAAAATTTTGGGGACAAGTATTTCTATACGAAAAAGTGTTTCCAGAAAGAGAAAAAAATTAATAAATTAAAAAATTAAATATAAATAAACATCATTGGAAAAGCATAAGCTTCTTTCAGAATCTAAAATTGTATACAAACAAGATATTTTCAGATTTTTTAGTTCACTCTTTAGCTCGAAAAATACTATGTATTTTTTACTATTGAACATTTAAGTTTCTTGCACCTTCATTTTTTTGGAGTACCTATAGGATATAAATAATATCAAAATTGAATTAGGAAAAAACATTTTTTAATTGCATGACTTATTTTCGAATTTTTCCTTATGCTTTGGAAAAAACTATTGAAATTTCGAAAATATACCTGTAGACATTTAATTATCATAATTTTGATATTGCACAATATTTTCGAAATTCTCGTTCGGTAGCGCTTTCAGGTGAAAAATTTTACTTTTCAACCCCTTCCATTCGAAACGCATACCTACGTACGCCCCCGCCAGTTTCTTCCGTTTATCGCACCACCGTTTAGGGGTGTTTTCCTGTACATACGTACACATATACATATTATGTACACGTATATAATATAATGCAATGCATAATAGAACGTTGTGTGTGTGTATACATATTATTATTATTATTATTATACAGATAGACGGTCGGAATAATTTTTTTCCTGATTGATGACCTTTGCCGCCACCTCCGCCTATGTTGTTGTTGTTGCGCGCGCGAGCGAAGCGCCAACGCCGCTCATCATACATTGTCGCGCAAATGATTTCTGTTTGGGGCAAAATCCCTCGCGAACCCCTCCCAACCCGCGTGTGTGTGTGTGTGTGTATAATAATATCGAAGCGTTACGACGGCCAGGTGTAAACGGGAATGCGGGGGAGTTGTAGGGGAGGGCTTATGCGGGTCAGGCGGGTTCGGAGTGCTCGTCGTCGTTCGGCTAGTCGTGGTTGGTTGATGGAGGGGAGGGCGCAGAAATATCGACGGCGGCGGAGGGACAGGAAGGGTAATTGATCAGACGTCAGCAGCCGCCCCGTTTTACGCCGCTCTGCATTGTGCGTAATGTGCCACCGCCGGAATTCTTGGACAAGACAAGATTAATGGTTGTTACACGGCGGCTCCGGTTGGTATATATACACACACACACACACCGCTGAAGGCGATGTTTGCCAGTGTGTGTGTGTGTGTGTGTGTGTTAATCATACGCGAAAAGGCTTCAACTTAAAACGTTTCTGTAGGTTTTGTATATAAATGCGTGTGTATGTATTTATGTTTGTAACCTGTATTTTCGCACCTCGGCTATAGGTAACCACACTCGTACTGACCGCGTACAGTGGCGTGACCATCATGGCCGTATCCAGGGGGGCGGTTTTCCCGCCCGAAAAAAAAAAATGTTTATGTTAAGTTTAAAATTGCACTAAATTTTTACTTATTAATTACAGTCGAACTTGGTTAACTCGAAGTTGAAGGGACCGGGAAAAAAATTCGAGTTATCCAAATTAAAATTTTTTAAAACAGTATAAAATATGTAAATTAATTTTAATGTATTTATCACG
>JAIPRM010007290.1:0-17378 GCA_025469315.1 Stegophylla sp. TES_Ste_2020 | reverse complement strand
GTACAATCTAGAGGCAAATCCGGTTTCAAAAAGTTATTGATCGAAACTTTTGGACAAGTATTTCTATACGAAAAGTTGTACACAGAAAAAATAAAAAATAAACATCATTGTAAAAACACTAGCTTCTTCACTTTGTTCAGAATCTAAAAGCAAACATTTTCTCTGTATATATTTGCTGTAGTTCAATCATTACTCCAATATGGTATAATATTGCCTGGGGTAGTTTCAATCAAACTTTATGCAATAAACTTTTAACCGCACAAAAATGTCTAGTAAAAATAATTCTAAACAAGCCAAAAACATATCCATCTTCACTTATTTTCCAAACTCTTCAAGTCCTCGATATCCGACAGTTGTACATTTAACACTCGCTATGTTTCATATATATAAATGCGACCTCATTAGTAAGAAACCGAAACAGTAATATAAACGTTCCCTTCACGAGTAATCATCTTAAATCAAGCAGACATTTTCTGCATCTCTTGGCCTGTAAAATAAATTACTATATTATTACCTAAAAATATTTTGAATTGTGGTTCTTTATTGTTTTTTTTAAAAACTTATTTTTATTATGGTTATATTCAAAATAAAAATATTTAATCACGATTTGATATTTAAGTATAAAGTATTTATAGTCTATATTGTAAGAAAATATCATAATTATTTGATTGTTACAAAAAATATTCAATAATAATGTTGTAATCCAAATCTGTATAATTGTTTAAACATTTTTCTAGCTCGTAAGTAAATATATTTAAGTTCACTGATACTGAGGTTTTACCTTATTTTTATACATTTTATTTTATCAGGTTGTTTGTAAACAGTTTATTGGTAAGAAATTAAATAAATTTATATATACAATATATTCAGGATGATTTTTTAAGCATGCCTACCCTGTATAAAAATTTGGATTTTTTAGTTCTTACAATGATGTTTATTATTTTTTTTTTTTCTGTACACAAAAATTCGTATTGTCCAAAAGCCTCGACCACCAATTTTTCGAAACTGGATTTGTCAGATGAAGGCAAATCCGGTTTCAAAAATTTGCTAATCAAATCTTTTGGACAAGTATTTACTATTTATATACGAAAAAGTGTTCTTAGAAAAAAAAAATTAAAAAAAAAAAGCTGGACATACTTCGCACGATGGGTGTTCTTCGCACGACGGGTGGGATTCTCTTGATGGGTGTATTTAATTTTAAAGAAACGATAAATAATTTCTTCAATAAAACGATTCTGAACAACGGAAGTTAATAATATAAAAAATAAATGAGAAAAAAAATGTTAGAAAAATATCCAAATTTTTTTTACACATTTCCAAAATTTTCTCGCGCCAAAATCTTTTTTATATGATTTTCTATCTATGTTTAAATTTTCATAAAATGATGGTTTCCGAATCGTTTTTGTCAAATTTTGGGTAGTTTTTTCCAAAAAAAAAATCGAAAAATTGAGAAATTCAAAAAATGACCTCTTTAAAGTACAATCCAGAGGCAAATCCGGTTTCAAAAAGTTATTGATCGAAACTTTTGGACAAATATTTCCATACGAAAAGTTGTACACAGAAAAAAAAAATAAACATCATTGTAAAAACACTAGCTTCTTCACTTCGTTCAGAATCTAAAAAAGTTTACGTCTTCACAGGATATCCTTAAGATGACATAAGAAAAAAATGAGTTTTGTAAAACATATAATAGTTTTTATAGTGACTTGAACATTCCGAAAAATAATCCAAACTTTTGCATTAATCCGACGAAAAAAGGGGATGGGCTCGCTTAAAAATCACCCAGTACATATGTCATAAATTTTATAACATAAAAAAAAAAAAAAAAAAAAATGGATTAGAATAAAGTTATTGACCGGAATAAATACATGGTGTGAACAATATTTAACCTTTTTCCTTTTTGGAAATATTTATTTAATTTAATAAACTGCATGAAAAACCAAACTTAAGTGTAATTTCAGTGTGAATTTAATGTTTGTTTTTATTCTCAAAAAAAAAAAATTATATTAATATCTCAGAGTAAATATAAGATGTAATCGCATTTATAGAATATTATACAAAGTAAAACATATTTTACGGTTTCGACGTGTACCTATCCGAAGAAAATCGATATGAAGTATGGTGACAACTGACAGTGCAGAATTAATGGTTAATGCCCACCTGAGGTGACGTTATATCATTTTTTTTATTTTTTTTCCCCCAGATCCTATAATACAATTTCGCAATATGTGTTTATATAAAATGTTATATTGAACGTTAACTGATCGATATGTCGATGTTTTACAGTCATGTTATGCTGAACTCGAACACTTATATTTTGTGGAATAACGTTCTTTGGCTGTGTACGAAATCATGTAACTACACGTAAGTTATTTTTAAGGTTATGGTATTTGAAATAGATTAATAATAATTACTCGTTTGGTTGGGTCAGCGACTCTATTGTCCCTTTCCCGAATATAAATAATTTAATACTCATTAAAATAATATGTAACCAATCTTGTCCAATAGTTTCGATTTAAAACAGGATATGCTTCTAGTTGTTACTTTAAACAAGTCATTTTTTGAATTTTCCAATTCTTCAGTCTTGTTTGTGTGTGGGGGGGGGGGAAACTACACAAATTTGACAAAGAACATTCGGAAACTATAATTTTTTAATCCAGACTTTATGAAAATTAAAATATATGAGAGTAATATAAAAAACATTTTGGCGCGAGAAAATTTTGAAAATGTGAAAAAAATGTTGGACATTTTTCTAACATTTTATTTTCTTATAAAGTTTTTTATTTAGTAGATAAAAAAAAAGTAAAGACAAGAAAGCTGGACATACTTCGCACTACAGATATTCTTCACTCTTCGGGTCAGATACTCTTGGTGAGTTTGTTGAAAAAAAAAACGACTATTATTGTTCTTTATATTATTAACTTCTTTCATTCAGATGCGTCTTATTTGAAAAAATGATTTATCGTTTCTTTAAAATTCTACAAATCCATCAAGAGTATCTGACCCGAAGAGCATGTCCGGCTTTCTTGTCTTTTTGAAATTTTCACACACAATAGTGAATTATTGACTGAAAATATATTCAAAACGAATTTCTAATTTTTCTATATTGTTTCCTAGTAAGATCAATCGTTGAATATGACAGTGTATTATCATTTTTCTTAATTGTATCTTTAAATATTTTTTCTTTTTCTATTTATATATTATTGTAATTTGGGTTCGTCCCACAAATATATAAATAAATTTAAAAAAAAATTAGTAGTATTTGGAAATATATATTTTTTTTCTAATAATATTATAAATTCTTGAAAGTAGAGCTGAAAATGTATCTCAACTTTATTCGTACATACATTTAACTACCCCTGAAAACAACACAAAAATCATTATTCAGACATTTTTTTTTGATAAAAAAAATTTTTATAAAATTGATATTTTGACTAATAACGTTTATTTTCAGTTAAAAAGTAAATAGAATCTTTTATTTAAATTATGCTCTCTAGATTTTCTTTTCTTAAAAGATTCTTCACATATTTTTCTATTTAGATATGAATGTTCGTAGAAATCGGTTTGGTAAATGATGCATTGCTGGACTGCAAACATTTAAATTTATAATTATGTCAAATGATTGTTGATAGAAAAAAGTGGAAGAAAGAAATCTTCTCGCTATTATATTTTCATAAAATTTTCAATTTATTGTTTTTCGGTGTGAAAATTAAAAAAAAAAAAACTTAGTCATATATACTTAAATTTATATTTTTCTTACGAACATTTGAGTTAATTTTTAAATCAGCATAAACTGACAATAATAACACTGTATATTTTGTAAATAGGTATCATTTCATTTAGTGGTGTCAAATTTATCTCATAACGATTTTCATTGTAAGTATCTGAGTATACTTATATTTATGTTTTGGATACTTATGTTTTCGCATCGCTCCGGTCTTGGCGAGGATAAACTTTCACCAAATCAGCATCAGGTTTTCATTTTCAATACCTAAAAATTTGAACAGTACTTACACGTTATACATCAAAAAATTTTTCGTCAGCTCAGCGGCACACTATAAAACTTGTTGGCATCAATCAAAATCAAATGTTTGTACGACGGAATCTACTATTGGCGTCCACTTCCGTTGTTCATGAATAGTTTTTTTTTTTTTTACGACGTATATTTGGTATTGAGTACGGAATAAATTTGAAAGTGGAATGAAAATAAAAAATACCTACAACTTTGTTTGTGTTCAACAAAAATAAAATATTTATTTGACTAGGTATATAATATTTCGAACAATATTTATAATAATATTTTAATTTTGTTGTAATATCAATAATTCTATAATATTTTTTATTTAATTTCACAGTAAAATAGGATACATGTCATCGATATACAACAAAGGTATCTATATAATAATATAATATCATTAATTTTTAAGTACGTAGTAAGAGTTTAAAACAGTTATAGGCATAGTCACAAACATCAATATTCTTTGTTTTTAAGTCATATAAGTTTAAAAAAAAAAAAACACAAGCAAAATATGATTAAACAAAAAGTTTAAAACTAAATTGAAAAATAAAATATGGCTTATTTTTTTTGAATAAAACGTTCAGAACATAATATGAAATCTATAATATAATATAGTTTCGTATTTATAATAATACAGTATTATTCAAGCATTGTAACCATATATTTTAAGCATGCATACCATATTATATACGTAATACTTATAATATATTAAGTCATATTTATTTTATCTCGAATTTCATCGAGAATAAAATCTATACCGATGAATATTATACATAATATATTCATAAGCATTAATATGTAACTAAATAAACGTTTAATAATTCTTTAATTGTTATTATTATTATTATGACACATCTAGAAAAAGAATTTAAAAAGATTAGACTTGTTTACAGGGGTGTAATTTGGGTGTAATTGGTTTTTTTTTTTCGCACCCCTCGATTTTCATTGACATTCTCAGTGACATCTAACGTCATTGATAAGTCAAAAACTGTAATAAATGTAAGTAAGTAATCTAAAATTAAAAAACTATAGGTTTTTTTTTTTTTTTAAATACAATTTTTCAAATAAAAGGATTCTTTTTATCAGGTCTTATATTTTATGGTAGTATTAAATATTTAGCTCACACCATAATGGAATTTGGCACGACTATAAAATTTTGGCACCTCCCTGAAAAAACTGAAATGTCACCCCTGTTTTTATATAAATAATTAATAATTGGTACGTATTGTATTCCGTTTTGAAATAACGGAATATATATAATAATATATAATAATAATAATAATATATAATAATAATAATAATATATAATAATAATAATAATAATAATAATATTAAACGTATGCGTATAAATATCAATAATAATAAATAATTTATTTGATTTGTTTGTAAGGCTTAGCATAATATTATGTACCTATATTTTTAAATATCTATAAAAAATAATATTATGTCGTTTTCAAACATTTTTACGTTCGGTAACCAGTTACCACGCTATACTACGATGATGCATATTTTATAATGACTATACAAAATTCTACATTGGGTATGGATAAAAAACGAAATAATTGCCCGAGGATTATTGTAATAAGTTTGGTTGGGCAGTAAAAAAAAAAAAAGAAAAATGAAAATAATTTTGAAAGCAAAAACTTCAAAGTCAAAATTTTTATTAAGGAAATTGTACGAGTATAATGCATATAAGAAAAATTCTGAAAAGTTTTAATGACACGTCATATTATATCAACAAAAATATACTAGTCTTTTTAGATTCTAGATAATTTGTCACCTAATATATATTTATTTATGTAATTAATTAAATTTAATTTCGTATACCATCATACACCGGCATTGCAATTTGTAATATATTTTGATAATAAAAAAAAAAAACACTAATTTTCTTTCTACGCGCAATTACGTGAACCAACGTAAGTATGCTTAATAATAATATGACAAAAGCGTTTTACGCGTTATTACGTAGCTTAAAAACATAATATATAATATTTATAGGTTGCCGAGAGATGTCCATATCTCACCCAGTGGCGTTCTCAGAATATTTCAACGGAGGGGGATGAAAATTTTTTTTTAGAAAATAAGCAACATTGGTTTCACCTCACAACTCTAATATTGATTTAATAATTATATATCATCAAGTAGTCATATTTATTGTAATTTTTATTAAAATTGTAAACAATTTTATAATGATAATGACAAATCCAAATTAAACTATCGATTTTTCTGAATTATTTGATAAATTTACAAAATTTTCAAATGCCATGTTCAACTCAAAATTGATTAAATATTTTTGAAATTTTAAAGGAAAATTTTTGTGACCGTTTTTATTTATTTTTTGTTGAGGTTTTAAGTTTCTTGCTGCATTATTTTCGAAGTTATGTTAAAAAGCAATTTTAAATTTTTCGAAAATTTCAGTAATCGCACATTTTGCCGTTTTTCGACAGATTTTGAAAAAAGTATTGAGAAATTTTAAAAATCAACTCTATAAAGTACCATTTGAATATAATTTCAGATCTATTTACTGACCGAAATTTTTGGACAAGTGTTTTTTATACGAAAAAGTGTTTACAGAAAGAGAAAAAGAAAAGAAAAAATTAACATCATTGTAAAATTATAAGCTTTTTCGCTATACTCAGAATCTAAAAATTCATCTTAGGAGGGGATCTATTTCCCATATCCCCCCCTTCCCGTGAGAACGTCCATGATATTACCGTTAAGAATAAACGTTTATACATGCTATTTTTTTCTTCTCAGTAAACGATACGTTTTGTCGAACCGAATTGTTTGATAGAGTTTGTAATTTAGCAAAAAAAAAAATAAAAAATTAAAAGAGAGGTAGAAATGAAACGCGTAATATTATACAATATGAGGTTTGCAATAACTGAATAATATCTACGTGCCGTGTATTTGAGCAGCTGGAAATTCAATTTTTTTTTTTTCTTCTAAATAAAATAGAAATAAATCACTAAAATATAGTAACACGCGGCGCGTACTCGCATTATTAATAATAATTATAATAATTATTGGAATGATTAAACGGAAGGACATTAAAAAATGTGGGCGGGCGGTGAAGACGGGAATCGTGTTTTCCTCTCGTGTTGCGCGTCCGAACAAAATTATTTTGTTGAATTGAATTTTTTTATTTTTATTTATAATTTTATCGACTCTCACGTCCCATTTAATTATTGTATATATTATAGTTATACAGTTTTTTCGACAAGTAATAATATTTAATATACAGTGCCGGATCTAGGACATATTTTTACGCCCGGGGCAAGTAAAAATGCAGCGCCCTTAACTGTGCACTCCATATGTGGAGCTGGAGGACCCGTCCTTGGGGAGAAGAGGGGGTGTTTTAACACAAAAAATTTTTTTTTATCAATTTTTATGAACTTTTAATAAACTTTAAGATATTATCTATGGTAGACAAAAATAGTTAGTTATATAAATTCCTAAATAATATATAATATATAAATTTTCTGGTTTAAACATTTTAAATTAAAAAAAAAAAAATTGAAACATTTGTACATTTTTAACACACCCAAACTAAGCTTTTTTGATTTTTCATAAATTTAAGAGCGCCCTCGCACCGACGGCGTCCGGGGCAATAATACCCACTTGCCCCCCCCCTAGATCCGGTACTGTTAATATTACGTTATATGAATGAAAAATAATGCAATTTTTACTTTTTTACTTAGATATTTGTAAGTATATTCAATATTATAATTATATTTTATCTATTGCCTACATACATATTATTATAATATAACATGTGTTACACTCCGGACGTCAAATTGCCCCAAATACATAAGAGTGGGTGAAACGTGTGATAAATTCAATAAACGAGGCAAAAAAGAAAACTCGGTCTTAAATGAAATGTTTCGATAATATTTATCAAGTGTAAAAACTAAATTCCAATTTATATTCATTTTTAATTTAATTAGTAGTTTTAAATTATTGTAATAAATAGGTATAGTGAATTTTAGAAGAGATTGTAATAGTAAAATTTAAATTGTATTAACCTATGCCAATATTTTTTATATTATTGTCTATATTAACTAATGTTGGTGTTTCAAAAATCCGTGTTTATTTTTTACTCAAATTGGATTAGTCTACCACATTGTATTTCAGTATATTAGGGGGGAAAATATCCAGAAATTAGGGCTAAAAGAACTTTTGGCATTTAAAATATCGGTATTACTGAAAAGTGCCATAACTAATATTATGTTCATAAAAATCATTTTTATTTACATCGAAATCTGAAAAACATGAACTTAAAATTTCGGTCGAAAATCGGAAAGCGTATGTTTCAACACATTTGTAGTTACCATATTTTTTTTAATTATCAATATGAGATAAAAGTATTAATTAAAAATTGAACAAACGCTTCAATTCCGAACTTTGGTAATAACTATAATTATCGGCTGTATCAATAATTATTGTAATATGATTTTGGAGTTAATAATAATTTACTAATAAACGTCAGTGTTTATATTAAACATGGAAACCAGTTGCAATATTAATCTGTATTATCAAACAGCGTTTAGTGTCAAGAGAATATGTTATCTTAAGTTTTATTGTCTCTGTTCGTAAAATAACTTTACAGAACATCATACAATACTGTGGCGTTCGAGTTCAATTTAGATTGTGAGCACCAGTCAGGGTCGGCTCAAGCAAAAATAGTGCACTAGGTAAAACTTAATTTTGCCGCCTCTAAAAGAAAAAAAAATTGTGCTCTAATTTAAACTCCAACCCTCCCCTTATTTTTTATGTGACATATTCGCACAATATTTATATTTTATTTATTTTAAAGAAATAACAAGTAGTGTTGGGACTATCGGGTTATTATTTTGTATTTTTTTTATATTAATGTCATATTTGTACAGTTAATTTTGTAATTGATTATAAACTCATTAGGTACTACGCATATTAAGGTTTTAGGATTATGTATAGTTATGACGTTATAAATATAATATTATTATGTGTTTATAATTATTATTTAATATATTTTTTTTTTTTTTTTTTTATTGGTTTTCACGAATGAATTTTTTTAATAATTTTTCTTGTTTTAATACCAATAGAAATAAAAAAAAAATGTATAAGTCAATTTTGAAAATGCAGCCCCTGATAAAGTGCCGCCGCTCTAGGCAGGTGCCTAACTCGCCTATACCTTGAGCCGGTCCTGACACCAGTGGTCGAAATCAAAGAAAATAATATATTTCCTAGAGCATATTATGTAAAATATCACCTGTCAAAGAAGTCACGGGGTCTGAGGTTTAAAAATTTTCTTAGCAACTTTACTGTCAGACGATATTCTACAAAATAACGATAATATGACGTCATACGTAGGAAAACATTTTTTTTCTCAAATTCGGTAATCGTTATTGAAACTCGCGGCGTTTTGCTCGAACGGCATAATACTAATGTAGTACAGATTAGTTTTTGCGCAGAGTGTTTTCGCGTCGACATCCGTTTAAGATATAAATTTCCATAAGATAACTTACAACCACCTAGTTTGCGAAATTGGCATAATTTTCGACAAGTTTTTGCCCGTCTCACGAATATTGGTCCGAGTCTCTCGCTCGTTACTTCAAGTGGCGGTGGATCAAAAAAGAGCGGCCATTTTCAGGGGCGGACTACTGCATTTTCACGTCTGGAGAGTAACAAATGTAAACCGTATATATAGCTGGTACACGAGATACCTCATAGCCGCATCGTTTATAAATAGGGTTAGGGACTTATAGCTCTAAAAAAACTCAAAAATATTTAAAAATTGTGTCGTATAATATATATTTCAATATGAATTATTGAAATTCTTCTTTTATTATTTATGAAATTTCTATTTTTTTTTTTTTTTTAAAATCTTTATTCTTTTTAAGCTTACATTCAAACGAATAAAAATATCAAAAATAATATTCAATCTCTTCAGTTATTCAGGGAAAAATTTTCCTATACCAAAAAAATCTCAAATTAAATATTGAAAAAAGAGCTGAATATGCAAAATATGCAAATTAAAGAGAACTGCATACAACTCCTGGTGTAATGAAACGCATTTCTATATTACTTAGCTGTGTTTTGAAAAATTTTTAAAAAACTCCTATTAGTCCCTAGCCCTATTTATAAATAATTTAGTGCGTATTGGTGTTTCGGGGGGGGGGAGGGGGGTTCGGGGACAACGGGATTCGAGAGGAGGGATTTAGGAAAACGTCTGCGTACGTAAAAGCTGCTGTACGGTTGTCGATACGACGTGTATACTGGCTTATACACAATATAGATGTCGCGGTACAAAACGGAAATCCGCGCGTTTCACGTGTAAAATGATTCCATACGTCAGGGATTCTTAAACTGTGGTACGCGTACCCCTTGGGGGTACTTGAAATTTTTTAAGGGGTATGAGTCTGGCCAACAAACCTTTAAATTAAAATAGAGGAAAAAACTCTAGAATCTATAAGTACCCTTCTCACTAATTTCTTTGAAAATAAGCGATATTAGTTTTCAAAATTGTTTGTGGATCAGTTTTTAATAACTTAATCTTAATGGAATAAAAATGTGTGTTAAGTATTTAAAAAGTTTTTAATATGTAATTTAGTTTAGTAACTAAGAAGGGGTACCCAAAAAAATATATTTGTAAAAAGGAGAGTGCAGTGTTCATAAAACTTTGAGAATCCTTGCCATACGTTATTATATAGTATTATAATATTATGTAAATTAATGTTCACCTGCTGCGCGCTCTCTCGTGCAGTGTACGGCGTGTTTCGAATGCGCGTGATAGACGCGGAAAATTTGACTCGATTTTAATTGAAAGGGATTGCCCGTTTGCCAGGCAAGGAGGGTGTGAGGAGAACGCCGCGTGATTACAATAATTATGCAAATAAAAATGCATCATGTACATGGGAACTGGGTGGTTAGTAGGTACGCACTACCCAACGGTGGAGATCTATATATTATTACAGTGGGGAGGGGGGGATCTATTGCTACGTCGATCCTTCGATATTTTTTAATAGGCTCTCACACTGTGGTTCAGTTATGCGAATGGAGGTTGTATTTGTGTTAGGGCGCTGCTCAAGGTGGACGGGGAGGAAGTTAAATTCTAAAAAAATACTAATAGCATTTAATTAAAATTCCTTGTAAAATACGTATTAAGATGTTAGCAGTTGAATTTTCGGATTAATTAACATAATATAAAATTATAATCTTATTTGGTCACGTACGAATAGAAAAATATACGTATATTATATATATATATATAAAAAAAAACCTGTTAGAATCTACCTATATTAGTGAACTAATTATCATATTGTAAAACTTCACACATAAATTAATATTATAATTAAATTTTTCCAAAATTATTTCTAACGCGGCGGGATAAAAATCGAATTGTTAGTAAATTAAAAAATTACTTTTCGCAGGAGGGGTGGGTGGTAAAATGCATGTCCTACATATCCTTGCACTAAATGTGTATTATTTTTAAGCTACATAATTAACCAGGTCAAATAAAAAAAAAAAGAATGCTATTGAGTAATATTAATACGTTAAAAATGGATATGATGGCAGACTATTTTTTTGCGCTTACTGTAAAACCTCGATGGTTCTTAAAGGGTATTTTTAAGTCTCAAAGACAAAGAAATTTTGTTCCGCCACCTCTTCATTCGTTTGTTCTGTAAGTAAAGTACAAATAATATATACGGACGTAAACCACCTGTATGCGATGTGTCCAAAAAGGGTCAATTTTAATGAATTATTTCATAGCGAAAAAAATCGTTTTTTTTTTTTTTTTTGTTTTTACGTACACGCGGATTATTCGGATTACCCATCGAAGGCATACCGTATTATAATATTTTTTTGGTTTGTAAATTCCATAATATTATAATTATTTATATCGTATACATATTTTATAAACTGCACAACAGGCGCGGATCCAGAACACATTTACGGGGGTGGCTAATCTTGCTTTAAATTGTTATCATATATTTTGTTAAACATAATGAATATAAAATACTGTCAATTATTTATCATTTCTTTAAAATTCAACACATCCACCAAAAGGTATTCGTCACACACCTGACGCGTGAAGAATACCCCCATAGTGCGAGAAATATGTCGGTTTTCCCGAAAACATCCTAGTATTCATCTGAGTCTACGGAGGGGGCGATCACCCCTCGGCCACCCCCTTGAATCCGCGCCTGTTGCACGATAACATAAATTACTATGTGAACCTTAAACATGGTTATTATCTATTACGTCTAATAAATAATTTTTCAAGTCCAAAAAAAACGACCTCTTCAAGGACGGCGATGTGTTGGTGACTGGTGGTGGTGGTGGTGGTGGTGGGCAAATAGTTAGAGGGTGGCAGGGAAGGGATTATCTCGGGGGGCGGGAGGGAAGGGATTAAGCTTAGCAGAGAGAGAGAGGGATCGACGGTCAGGGCAGGGCTTTTAAGACAGATCCATCGATTCGTCCGAGTTTTGCAGCGCCAATTGCAGTCGCCTGTCGATTTCGGCTGCTGCCGCGGTCGCCGCCGCCGCCACCGAAGCTGACGACGACGATGATGACGTCGTCGGCGGCGGCTGTTCGCCCGCGGTGGACTTACCGACGGCGGCCGCTGCGGCTGACTTTACGGATGCCGTCTGCTGTTGTTGGCTCTTGAACGGGTCCAGTTCGCCTCTCATCTCGCATATGATTTTCGTCAGGGCAATTATGTAGTTTTTGGCCAACGTGAGCGTTTCGATTTTCGACAGCCGTCGGTCCTTCTTGACGTGCGGTATCACTTCTCGCAGTGACTGTGAACAACGACAAGGAAGATGATAATACGGCCATAGATAAGGCAAACATACTAAAATCCACCATAGCTGATGATCCTCAAAAATTGTAAACAAACCCGAATCGGACCTCAGATCTGGGGTTGCCAGATTTCAAAATTAAAAATACGGGACAAACAAAAAATGAATTTTACCCCCCTCCCCCTCACTGAACAATTGAACCTTTTTTTAAATAAAAATGTTTTTAGTTAATATTTTAAGTTTTATAATTTTTGAATAATATTTCAACAGAACAGGTTAATAAGAACGTACACTAAATAAAGTATAAACATAACATTTTTACGCTCTTGATAAAATAATTAAAAAAACGAAAAATAAAAAATGACTTTGTATTCTTTAGGCAATAGCCATTAACCAATAGGAATGCAATTATAAAACGAATATCACATTAATTTTATAAAAATACGAGTATATTATATCGCCACTTATATTATACTTATACTCGTAAAAAAAAAAAAAAACAAATAAATTTCTTAATTTGACTTTTGAATTTAAATCTTGCTCCGAGTGAAATTTTATCCTGATGAAATTATTAATAACATTTTATATAATCTCTTTGTTGTTTAAAATAAAGCTGTTTTTCTTTGTCCGGAGTAATCTCCGATTCTCCCAGAACTATACAAGCTCGTCGATATTTGTTATTTTTATTTTCAAAAATAATTTATCGAGGTGAGATCCAAATATAAGTAATAAACATAGTTATTTATGCTGTTAGTCTATGGTTTTAAAAAATATTGTGTGAAAAATTTATAAATATATAGTAAATTCGATTGAATAGTAATCAAAATAATATGACGAAATAGAGATCCAAACAAAGAGAGGGGAAGAGGAGAAAGGAAAGAGAATTACTTATTCGTAATATTGTAATAAATATCAAAAACCAAAAATATATGAAAATATATTTATTTTTTCACATATTTGCGCCGAGTCGGGTGAATTCGGTTAGTCAATTTATTATAATTTCTATTGAGTTTTCTGTTGGGTCCGGAAGAAAGTGAGCCTTTCTGATTTCCTATAAATTTAGATCCCCATGTTACAGATGTGTTCGTAAATACGTCACAGACCCAGTGTTGTCATGCTTTGGCGTCGAACCCACGTCATATTCAACGCCTTTCATCCCTATATGAAACGTTAACATAATTCCTTTTGAAATGTCCAAACTTTATATTGGCCTAAATGTGATTTTGATAAAAGTGCTATTTCGCAAGTATGTAATGGGTGGTCACTGTTCACTTTACCAGTGGAACCAAGGTATAACATCTGTGGTAATGATTTTTTCCACTTTAGATTCTGAGTGGAGAGCAAAGAAACTAATGTTTTTACAAAGATGCTTATTTTTATTATTTTTTTTTTTTTTGAAAACACTTTTTGTACAGAAATACTTGTTCAAAAGTTTCGTCCAGCAAATTTTGGATTTAAAATTTGCATCTAGAACAAGGGCAGTCAACTTTTTTCATAGATTGTGCTGAATAAACAAATATAAAATAGAGATGTTTCATAAAAAACCAAATTTTTTTTTTTGGTATTAAATAAGTTAGGTTACTGTAATAATATAAAGGCTATAATATAAGATTTATGGGACGCTAGTATCCGAGTGCTGTAAATGGCACTTTTGAGAGGTAATTTTTCGAAATTCTCAATGTTTTTCTCAAAAGTGGAGAAAAACTACCCATAATTCGACAATAACGCTTTAAAATCTATCTTTTAATAGTAGGATGTAAAACTGTTCGATTACAACATTTTTTTTTCTGTTAAAAATTTTGTGTTAAATTGTTTTACATAAATTGAACATCCACTCACAATCCGTTTTATTGAAGAAATGATTTATCATAAAAAAATTAACACACTCTTCAAATTCCATTCGAAAAGCCAAGGTGCGAATTAGTTCCGCGGTTTTTTAAAATCAGCTGTCGATCGTAAACATGTATGCTTAAAAAAAAAATTACAAAGAGTTTAATGCTTTTTTATAAAATTTTAGGAATCAAACAATTCAATTATTGTTGATGTATTTCATGATTTCGTTTTCGACGTTAAAAAAACAAAAATTGTGTTTTCAGTGTCAGCTCACTAATCACTTTAAGTTATGACTTTTGAATATAAACGTGCATACAAGGGATGCAAAACCCTTTATTACGAGACCTTACTCCATGATCTCAGAACTTTGACTATCCCTGCAAATTCTTAGAAAAAAAAAAAAAACTAAAAATTGGACAGGGGATCTCTTTTGAAATAAATATATATTCATGGAAGTCATCTTCCTCAAATTTCTGGTTTTAATTCTGTTTGCAAATGGAACAAAAATATTTTCAAATTAATCTTTATAATATATTTTGATTTCAAACAACTTTTATCGAAAATATTTACACACACACTTAATATTTACACGTTCAAAAAAGCCGGACATACTTCGCACGTTGGGTGGGATTCTCTCGACGGGTGAATTGATTTTAAAGAAACGATAAATCATTTCTTCAATAAAACGATTCTGAACGAAGAAAGTTAATATAATATTAAAATAAATTAGAAAAAAAATAATGTTAGAAAAATGTCCAAAATTTTTTTTCACATTTCCAAAATTTTCTTGGGCCAAAATCTTTCTAATATTATTTTCTATCTATGTTTAAATTTTCATATAGTTCGGATCAAAAAATGATTGTTTCCGAGTCGTTTTTGTCAAAGTTTGGGGAGTTTTTTTCAAGGAAAAAATTGAAGAGTTGAGAAATTAAAAAAATGATCTGTTTAAAGTACCATTTAGAGGCAAATCCGGTTTCAAAAAGTTATTGATCGAAACTTTTGGACAAGTATTTCTATACGAAAAGTTGTACCGGGAAAAAAAAAAAAAAATAAACGTCATTGTAAAAACACTAGCTTCTTCACTTCGTTCAGAATCTAAAATGCATAGAAAAATAACACCACGATCATAAGTTCGATTATTTGTGCGACGTCACCGTCACGGGTGTTCCCTCGATAGTCAATCGCGTCCGTATCGAGGAAATGACAGTTTTTTGTTTTATTTTTAAGAACACATTATTATATTTTGTGACCACTACACAATATGAAATACTCGTTTCATCAATTGCGCTTCCTCTTCCTTTTCCCTCTTCTGGACTTGGATCGAGGTCCCCCTAGGCTTACGTTCTGGTGACATCTGCCTAACTACATATGACTAGTTTGAATATTATGTGATCTCACAAGTATAATATGTTATATGTTATATACCTGAATAAGTAGGTATCTATATTTTAGATTCTGAGCGAAGCGAAGCGCTATTTCTTTGTTTTATTTTTGCTTTTTCGTTATAGAAATACTCGTGCAAAAGTTTTTGTACAGCAACTTTCGAGATTACACTAAAGAGGTATGTTTTTTTAAAACCACTACACTCTTTCCAAAAACGAGAAAAAACTACCAAAATATTGTACAAAAACGACCAACTATTCCGTAAAAGAAATGATCATGAAATTGATTTTAGTAATTTAGTTTAAAATTCAAAACCAATAGGACTAGACCTTGAAATTTTCACTCATTATTAACAATAGTGTTGTAATACAGGCAGAGGAAAAATTTCAACAAATTTTTTTTTTTTTTGGAGAGAGAATTTTAAAATTACCATTTTTAAGTACCCTTGGTTAATTGTTGTTACTACATACATGTATTTATTTTTAACTCAATCGTTAATTCTCGAATTAACTAATAAAGTTCACTCGATTATCAATCACTCTGTGTCATGTATCTATAGTTTAGTTTGTAATTCGTGCAACTCATTGCCCTAATTATTTTGAAAACTAGGTCGATCTTCAAAAAATAAACAAACACAATACAAATTAAGTAATTAATTTATTTACGAATAAGGTTGCATCTGAGAGGGTCAACCGAGTTTTGACACTTCTCGTCAACAAAACGTTTTCGACGTTCAATGAGCTTTTTCAAGATACAATATAAATATATTTGAAATTATAAATTCAAATTTTATAATACTTATTACCGATTCCACTTTATACTTTTAAGTAATTTCACTTTTCAGGTTTTTTTTTTTGATAAGCTATTAAACATTTGAAAATGTTAAAGACTGTAGAATCAATTAGCAATTTATGGTTAATTAATAACCGAATTTTCCTCTCAACTCACTAAAAGTAGTAAAATGAATTTATGAAATATTTATTTAATTTACATTAACGCATAGTATCCAGAAAAATAGACATGTGTATTATAAGTTTACGAAATGCATTGTACTTTTACACTAAATGTATTAGGTATATTTTAGATTCTGAACGAAGTGAAAGTTTATTTATTTATTTTTCTGTGTATAACTTTTTGTATGGAAATACTTGTCCAAAAGTTTCGATCAGTAACTTTTTGAAATCGGATTTGCCTCTAGATTATACTTTAAAGAGGTCATTTTTTGAATTTCTCAATTCTTCAATTTTTTTTTTTTTTTTTTGGAAAAAACTACCCAAAATTTGACAAAAACGACACGGAAACCATCATTTTTTGATCCGAATTTTATGAAAATTTAAATATAGATAGAAAATCCTATA
>JAIPRM010007289.1:0-17379 GCA_025469315.1 Stegophylla sp. TES_Ste_2020 | reverse complement strand
CGGAAACCATCATTTTTTGATCCGAATTTTATGAAAATTTAAACATAGATAGAAAATCCTATAAAAAAGATTTTGGCGCAAGAAAATTTTGAAAATGTGAAAAAAAATTTTGGAAATTTTTCGAAAAATATTTTTTTTTCTTATATTATTAACTTCCTTCGTTCAGAATCGTTTTACTGAAGAAATGATTTATCGTTTCTTTAAAATTTTTTTCACTTTTGTTTACTTTCTGCATACAGCTCAAGTCGTGTATATTATTAATAATTTACTGAAATAAAACGAATGTTTTCGAGGAAGACGTGATAACATTTATAATTGTATGTCTTAAGAGAGAAAAAAAAAAAACAGAAATCCCAGTTGAATTGATATTTTTTTCCATCGTTTTTGTTTTAACTTTCAACTGTATATTATTATTATTATTATTATTATAATACGGAATACCCACCGGGTGACGTTTCACGAAGTGATTCATTTGACGAATGAGATACCGGATGCATTAAAACTATTTAAAAAAGCAGAGGTGCCCCCGGACAACGTTTTGAGAATAGGTCAGAGAAGTCGTACACGGGATGTTGCAGTGCCGTCCGTTGCAAGGGGTGAAAATAGTTGAAAATGACATTTATTTTCTCCGGTCCTTCCTCCGTCGTCGGTCCGTCCCCCATCCCTCGGTGCCACTTTTTTATGCCCGGACGCTGAACAAGAAAAATAAGATTAATGATCCGCCGCCGGAATAAAAAGGAGGAAGAACCGAAAAAAAAAAATAAAAATAAAAAAAAAATATAACTATCAACAACCATAAGATGATGATGGATGGGACCGGGATATGATATGTTAGGTCCACCGATGAGCGAAAATATCGACAATAGCTGGCCGCCGCCGGAGGAGGACTGCGCGAGAATACATTTTCCCCTTTTTGCAAACAGATCTGAATTAATTTCGCTTTCTAAAATTTAAATTTCTCGTCGTCCTCTTGACGTATCCTGACTATTATAATAATTGTAAAGCGTCGTCGGTGTAACCATATGGGGGAGTGTAATTATTATTACACTTCTGATATCATTTGGAGAAACAGATTATTTAAAAAAACATGTTAATACCATAATGTTGTAATTCATAATGCACTGTTAGTAAGCTGGTTTTAAATTTTAATTAATACTATTTGTTTCTTTTTTTTTTTCAGGTAAGTACCGCCATTACACAAAACGGTGATTTTGTAAATCAGAAAATTTCTATGAAAATCAATACCTACCATTTTTCTCGTAAGTATAAATCAACCCGTAGCCATATAAATACGTAAATGAAGCATTGAAATGGAATACGCTTAGAGTGACCTATTGAAAAAAATCAAATTATCGTATCGAAATATTGTATCCCTTTCTCAATCGGATCACTGATAAGGAACTGTTATCACCGATAAGAAACTGTTATCATACTTTAAAATTAATTTTATTGTTTTTGTATATCTTATCTAATATGATAATATGAAAATTTAAAGTGGTACCAACCAAATAAGAAAAATAATATTATTTTTCTCAAAATGGACACTCTTAGCGTATTCCATGCTTTTATGTATAATAAATAAATGTGTTAATTTATAATAATAAAGGTCCACACAGGGCGATCCACTATTCATACTCATCCCCTTTTTTGGCCGTAAAAACAGAAATATTTGGATTTTTTTTTTTTTGGAATGTTCAACTTACTATAAAAACTATGTTTTCCATTACTTATTTTTTTAATGTCATCTTAAGGATGTCCTGCGGTGATACAGTCCTTTTTTTCAAACGTCACCCTTCTATTTTAAATATGGAATTTTATTTAGGTCACGTTTTTGTGAATTTTAATGTATTGAAATCGAAATTCGAACGAATAGTTTTTGGATTATTCTTATTCAAGTGTTAAGGATAATAAATAAAATTAATGTACCTATTCCGGTACTTGATATATTATTTATATTATGTGCATTTGTGATTATTCTCATTGTAGTTATAGATTTCTATAATCACTAAGATACACAATTAAACTTAAATCAGGAACACTCGCCAAGAAATTACCATACTATATTTTTCTACAAAACACGAATATCTCGCATATAATAATTTGTATGACACCTAAAACGCAGTTAGCAACCTTTTAGTTTACAAAGGATTTGTAAGTAGTAACTACTTATCTACCTTTCTTATTATCTTGTAATTTGTAACGTGCATTTGTTTTTGAACAAATATGATAATGCCTTTATTAGAGTTATGGGCCCAAGAGACTATTTTCCGTCGTTCTTAAATTTGAATAATTCAAAAACTACGTTCAAAATTCTATTTCAATTCAATCAAAATTCACAGAAAAATAACCCAAATATAATTCCGTAGTTAAAATATGTGGTTGCCGTTTGAAAAAAAAAGTTTGTATCTCCACAAGACATTCTTGAGGTAGTGACTGGGAAAAATTGAGTTATGGAAAACATAGTTTTAACTTTTAACATACAAAAAAAAATCCAAATTTTCTCTTTATTATGACCAAAAAAGGCCTATGAATACTATAAATATTTTATCGGTGACTAATTTAAGTGTTTTTTTTTAATCTTTTTATAATTACTAATAATTTATTGTGTGGATATAATTGAATAAGAAAATGTTAACGATAAATATTATAATTTATTCGACTGTAACACAACGTACCATTATTATGATAAACGTTATTAATGTTAGTTAATTACACTCACAATCGTGAGATAACTTTGCCTCGCGGTATTTATTACCTAAAATTCAATAGGTCACTTCTATTAAGAATTTATTACACTGGACCTTATCCAACGTTGTACGTTAATAATTGTTTCGGGGTCGTACGTTTAATTGGTAGTTCCGCCGTTCTGTGGTGATCGATCCTTGGGCCTTCATTTAAATCGCCCTATCATTATTGAATAATTACTAATAGTATGCGCGATAACATTTATGTCCATTATTGAACTGCACTGAAATAATTAATTAATTGATCTTAAAATAAAATTGTTTGCCGAAAGTATCAAAGTCGTATGGAAAAGTTGAAATTAAATTGATATATTATAATAATTCCATAATAATTTATGATTGTGTTTGATGTGTTACAATAATAACTTTTAGACATTATTAAGTAGGGATGCGAATTGAAGGGTGGAGAGAATACTTTGTCGTACCCTTATTAATATTATATCACTAAAACTCGGTTGAAATTCGTAAACAACTCGGGGTATCATCTACTACCCATAACAATTTTTGTTTTAGAGTTCTTATGATTTGAATTATTATTTTGAAAACAACAATATTGTTGTGCTCTATCTCCTAGGAAAATTAATTTTAATTGATGTGCTTATTTTCACAGAGTTTAAATTCAAAACAAAATAGTTTTCGAGTATTTTTTGTCAAATTTTCAGTGGTATTTTCTGAATTTCGAGGAAACTATTGAGAATTTCGACAAATGATCTCTCTTAAAAGAACCATTTAGAGGCAGATCGAGATTCAAAAAGTTGCTGGTCAAAACTTTTGCACAAATATTTCTATACGAAGACATATACATACAAATAAACATTATTGTAAAAACACTAGCTTCTTCACTCCACTGGGAATCAAATAAAAAAAATAAAAAAAAAATACCATGAGTGAAGGTTTAAAGTTTAAACATTCAAATGCGTAGTGTGTAAACAGTAGTGGCGGCAAGATTCAACGAAAAACTGTAAATAAAAAATTATACGAAGCTTCATAGATTGAGAAAGTGACTATTCTCGTACTTAGGATTACAAGAGAATTACCATACAACAAGTGTTTTTTTTTTGCTATAAAAACTGTTCATCAAGATTAGGCAATCACACAAGAAACCGAATTTCTAAACCCAAGTAGTCAAAAATGTTATGTTTTATAAAATATTTGCTATTTTATTTTAATTATTTGTTTAATGAAAATGTGCACACACTGTTGTAACACGGATGCGAATACAAAGATATTAAAATCACAATTTGGGATTATTGAAATAAAGACCGAACGATAGTTCAGTATAGTTGCTCTATAAGACCCGTTGTATTTTACCCGCATATTATTCCTGTGCGCATAATGGTGTCGTAAATCCTTTATGCGTAGGCTTTCCTAAACATTGTGGTTTTGTTTAATGTCGACTGAAAGCTGCGCGCAACAGAACCACCTGCAAATATGGTTCGCAATGCATATGAATTTAACACACCGCGACTGCTTTATTCTAGACTCTGACGGTTATTTTGTTATGTGATAATGTTTTTCAATATTATTTTAAATCGTTATGTTTGAACGACACAAAAGGTAATCTGGATACGTGAAATATAACGTTTTATCATAATTTTTTTGTAACTTTTTTTCAATAATTTCAAAAAATACCTATTCCTTGCAGTGTAAGTGCACATGATATTATTAATTACACGATAATACATAAAAAAAAAAAAAATCTTTTAATTTCAAAATCTGTTTGATACGCGTATTTAACAGTGTTCGAAACGTTCGTTTAAGACATGAACTCGACTGGGTTCACTTCCAATGCGTAAAAAAGAAACATTTTCACATTCTTTGAAAAAATCAACGCCTTCATTTAATTTTTTTTAATTTTATTGTATCGTTTACTTGCAGTCTGTATGAATCTGACCTTTATAAAATGTATTTTTACTCAACTTATAAAGCCCATAAGCATTTAACATAATATAACAATAATTTAGACTTATTTGAGAACTAATATTTTGTTATTATTATCAGTATTATAACAATACTTGATATTCAGACAAATTCTAAGTATCTGAAATTGAAGGTATTGAGCGATTTAAACTATCTATTATTTAATTATCACATATAACCAAGTGGTTTAAATAAAAATAAGGTTTTGATCGAAAAAAAATTATTATTTTATGAGATGATTACAAGAGATTCGTTAAAATTCTAAATTCAAAAACTTATATAAAAACAATTGATTCGAATAAAAATATTCAATTTTTTTTTTTTCATTTTCGTAAATTATATATTAAGTAAGTTCACAATATCAACAATCGAAAATACCAGTTAAACTCGAGAAACTCCGATTTTTCGAATATGTTCAATATCATCTATGATTATGATAAAAGCGGTCAAATTTTTTTCTTTTAATAATGTAATCTAAATCGGTGTATTGCCAAATAGTTGATGCAAATGTATGTGTGACACGGGCTTTTTTATTATTCTAAATATTAAAAAAGGAAATCCGGGAAAATGTTTCCATAATCAAAAGTGGAATAAAAATGCATAAAAGTTGTACAGTGCTAGTTTCTAGAAAACGATGAAATAGTCCTTTCGGAATACATATTTTTTTGGTGGTGATATAAAAGTTCTTAATAGCCATATTATCTATTGAAAAATGGACGCAGATGGCAATTTTTATGAGTTATTTGTACTTAATTTGTAATGAACTCAAGAAAAAGCTTCGATCAAACCGACATTCTCATCGAATGCGAGTTGATTATTCGCGTGAATTGTTAACATTTTAAGTTTCAGTTTAATGTTTGAAGGAAAAATTTTCATATAAAATATAATAACAAGTAGATTATGTAATATCGAAGCAATATATTACCTATTATTATAATTTTGTAATAAGTGAAACCTCTAAACTATATTACTGGTGAGAGTGAGTTTTTTTTTATTTGCAAAATGTACAAATTTAATAAAAAAATAATATAATAATCACGTTTAATTCAGAATAGTTTGATTTTTGAAAAATGATTATCGGATTTCACAGCATATCTATTGAATATAGCTAATTTTATGACTTAATAATTTTTAAATTTTTAGGTACTCTTTTTTTTTCAATTAAATTGCTGTATTACGACGCACTTTTTAGATTTTGAACAAAACCGAACAAATATATTCGAAAGTTTTCATCTAGTAAAACGTTCAATTTCGGATCCAGTAAAAAAAAAAAAAGTTTTCTTGTACAAAAAGATTCACCGCGTATTTTTCTACGAAATTTCATAGTGATTTATTGAATGACCTATTTTTCGTACGCGTTTAAAGTTGGATTATGGTTTAAGAGATTCTTATTACAAAAAAAAAAAAACACATTTTTTGTTATTATTTTATAGAACATTTTTTCGTTTTTTCGAAACAACGTTACACGAGCATACTTAAGTACGATTTTACCAACATTTACACTTTTATAAAAATCTGTTCGGTTAATTAATTTGCATAAGCGCTCTGAAAGTCTGATTATGGGCTAACAGATAATTTCACTACTGTTAACAATTTTATTGCATTAACTGAATCCACAATTTTTTTGAAATCTTTTAAACTTTTTTTTTAAAAAAACTATCCATTCAAGTACTTAGGGGATCGTTTGACCAAATGAAATCCACGGATTGGTCTGTTGTGACTTATATACCAGAAGACAATTTTAGATTCTGAACGAAGTGAAGAAGCTAGTGTTTTTACAATGATGTTTATTTCTTTTCTGTGAACACTTTATCACAAGGGCGTAGCCAAGGGGGGGCAGCTAGGGGCAAATGCCCCCCTGATAAAAAGCATGTGTTTTTAATATGTTGAATATCGAATATTCTAATGAATATTTTAAATTTTATGCTTACGTCCCCCCCCCTCACCCTAGTAAAAATCCTGGCTACGCCCTTGCTTTTTCATATAGATCTACTTGTCCAAAAGTTTCGATTAGAAACTTTTTTAAACCGGATATGCCTCTAGTTGGTATCTTAGAGAGGTTATTTTTTGAATTTCTTAATTCTTCATTTTTTTTTTTACTTGGAAAACTACCCAAAATGTGACAAAAAAGACTCAGAAGCCATCATTTTTTCAATTCAAACTTTATGAAAATTTAAGCATAAAAATAAACATAATAATACGAGAAACATTTTGGCGCGATACTATTGACTTGCTTCGTTCAGATGCGTCTCTTATCGAATAAATGATTTATCGCTTCTTTAAAATTCTACTCAACCACCAATGAGTATCCGACCCGAGTGGCTAGGAGTACCCGTGGTGCGAATTGATGTTCGTCTTTCTTGTCCATACTTTACTTTTTAATAGGGATGGGGGTCGAACATTAATTTTTTCGAACTCGAACTCAAACTCGAACTTGAATCTGAATTTTATTCGAATTACCTTTGAATTTTCGAACTTTAAAAAAATTAAAACATTTGAGAATCTATCCATAATTAATTTGAAAAGGAAAAATATAATAGTAGTAAAATTTTAAGTTAATGTTTAAAAGTTATATGTTTTATAAATGTTTTAATACTTTTAAGTTTCAATTGTCAAAATTTTAAGTCAACATTTTGAAAACAAGTAAAAGTAAAAATTTCAGAAAAAAAAAAAAATTCCGATTAAACTGTTCGAACATTCTAACATACAATTAACTAGAACTATTCGAACTGACTTTTCTCTTGAACTTCGAACTGTTCAAATTCCTTAAAGTTCAAAGTTTTCGAGGGTTCGAAGAGTTTGAGAACCCATCATCCCTACTTTTTAAATAATTATTCATCAGTCGAATCGAATCCAGTCGTGTGTCTGACTGTTTCAAGAAGTGGTAACAATTATTTGTCTTTTTTTTTTCTTTTCAAACGTTTAAGATCATATTTATAACAATATTACATTCTTGAAACTGTATCAGTGTTCTCTTTTGGCGAGTTATATTCCACATTCATCGATACATTGACATATTGATCGCGTATTTTACTGGGGAAATAAAATATATTTCAATGCTTCCAAAAATTTTCGGGCGTACCGGAGCGCGTGATACGAAATTAATAGGTTTCTGGCGCCATACGGTTAGATCGCGATTTTTCATTCGCCTTTTTATTTTCACGTCGTACACGATCCGCCGCAACACGCACGGATTTTGATCGCTGTAATAATTATTACTGATGGGTCGCATTAACAACCAGCCGTCTCGCGCAGGTAAAACGCAGCGCAAAATATAATAAAATATTTTACGTCCATTTGTTCCGTTTTCGTTCGTATCAGTTACATTGGTAACGTATTCGTTAGGGAAGAGCGCGACGCGACAGCGATTAATCAAGCTCCGTTTTAACTTATACCCGCGCCCATGAATACGGTAAAAATTCACGACGAAAATCGTTTTTATATTATTATAATTACATATTTTGGTCCAACACAACAGGTATAGTTTACGCACCAGTGTTTCCCAACCTTTTTTTTTTTTTACCTGCGACTACCCATACATTTATTTTTTAATGACTAGGCCACCCATTTCCTCCACCACAAAAAAAAAAAAAAAATAAAAAAATATTCAATTAGGTACACATTAATAATATAGTAACATTAATGATTATTTGTTAATAATGCTGAATACTTATTGTCGTCAATTACAAATAATATTAAAAAATAATCTTAGAATTAAAATCTTTTTATAATTCAAAATCAACTATGAATAAAAACAAATTGACAAAATATTAAATAGGTAAAATGATAAAATTAATGTTATTGCTCATAGTAATAGTAGTAGTAGTAGTAATAATAAGAAAATAGCTAAATTGAATCGTTTGTTTCAGAAACCCCCTAACTCCCACTTTTTCACTTTTTGAGATAATCAATAAAAACTGTGTCATAGATTTAAAACAATTTTTCAAAACTCCCAAAAATTACTAAAAATATTTGACAACTTACTCTTTCAGATATTAGAGTAATTTTATCTAAATAACTTACTAAGGAAATGGGGAAAAATATTTTTGAACTTGCACGTCATGCAAAATTTTATTTTTGGCGTTCGGAGGGTAATAATACTTGTTATTATTATATTTTTTGCCAAAGTCATATTTCTAAAGAAATCATTTTAATCAAATTTTCCACGAGGGCTTAATATCTCAATATAATGAAATTATGTATAATTTTTATGAAAAACATAGATCTTATTCTAGTTTATAAAACGATTCCGATAGACAGTAATTGATAATTTCACCAATAATATTTTATCAACGGGTTTCACATTGTTTCACAATTCGATTTGTAATAAAATTTATCACTGAGTTTTACTCAGAATAGTTTTCCGAGTGCAATGATTTACTATTATACATAATTGATTTATGTTTCTAAATGAGGCCAAAAAGTATTGGTTTAACAATGATACTGTCTTTTTTACTTTTGGTACTGACAGTTAAAACTTTTTCAGGTTAAAAGAAGTCTCTAAAAGTTTTATAACTCTCAGCACTATAAATTAGAAATTAGACAGAAATGGTAGGCGCATTAAAGAGGTCATTTTTGAAATTTTTCTGTTTCCCTCTAGAAAAGTACGAAGAAAAGTTACTCAAGAATGGAAACTTCACACTGAACTTTAAAGTGAAATCTTTTAGTGCTAATTTTAGAGACGACTGTTTATTTCATTACTATTCGGATAATTTCAAATCACTTAATAGTTTTTTTTATAAGTTTATTTATTTTTAATTTTGATACTTATTTGAAATTAAATATGCACTTTATATAATTTATCCTCAGATATAATTTATCGCTATCAAATGAAAACATTATTTGAAATAACGTTGTTTAAAACAGTGAAAAATAATAAAATATTATTTAAAATAATCTAACTTCATGTCCAATTTTATCGATGACATAATTTGGGTCCTTTAATTTGATTTTACATGGTATCGAATTTAGACGGTATTAATATTTAAGTATGTACATGTCTAGTAATAAATCAATACTGCAGTTTTTGACAAGTATACAGCTTCACATTGAAATTCAGTATTTAAAAAAATGTATAGACAAGAAAGCCGGACATACTTCGCACCACGGATATTCTTCGCTCCTCGGGTCAGATGCTCTTGAAGGGTGTGTATAATTTAAAAAATAAACGGTAAATCACTTCTTCAATAAGACGATTCTGAACGAAAGAAGTTAATAATATAAAGAAAATAATAATAGTCTTCATTTTCAACACACTCACCAAGAGTGAAAAAGAATCCAAAGATCCAAAGAGCGAAGAATATCCGAGGTGCAAAGTTTGTTCGGTCTTCTTGTCTATACTTTACTTTTTTCTTACCTAATACATAAAGAAAATGAAAAAAAAATAAATGAGAAAATAATGTTAGAAAAATATCCAAAATGTTTTTTTCACATTTCCAAAATTTTCTTGCGCCAAATTCTTTCTTACATTATTTTCTATCTATGTTTAAATTTTCATATAGTTCGGATCAAAAGATGATGGTTTCCGAGTCGTTTTTGTCAAAATTTTGGTAGTTTTTTCCAAAAAAAGATTGAAGAATTGAGAAATTCAAAAAATGACCTCTTTAAAGTACCATCTAGAGGCAAATCCTGTTTCAAAAAGTTGCTGATCGAAACTTTTGGACAAGTATTTCCATACGAAAAGTTGTACACAGAATAAAAAAAAAAAAAATTAAACAAAATAAACATCACTGTAAAAACACTAGTTTCTTCATTTCGTTCAGAATCTAAAATTGTTTTACACGAATGTGATTAAGAATGCATTCGTTTTGAAAAAAATGAATTTCGAATGCAAATACATTAAAAAATGTTAACCTCTATGAATGTAAAATATGTGAATGCATTTATTTTTTTGAACGAATGTTCCAGACCCCGTATATATATATATATATATATGTATACGTATTAATGTACGCGATGGTATTAGGGTGTTTTTGTTTTTCACGTCACGCATGACCTCAAAATATAATAATAATTTGATGCGTCGCACACCTTGTAACGGCGAAATACGACGGACGCGGACGACGATAAGATCTCGGAAGTGTATTGTATTTTATACTAATATTTAAGGCGGACGAGATTTATTGAAATCTCCGCGGGTCTACGACTACGGTGTACGACGATTGTGCCCGAGATGGAACGCGCGAAAGAAAACCCGGTAGTGCGCGAATGAAAAGCACCGGACGTTCCCAGTACTTACGAGCTCGGAAACGGCGGAGCAAAATGTTCCTCCGCTTTTACCGTGAATAACAATGACACAGAAACTGCTGAACAACATCTTTTCCCGCACGACTCGTGCAAAAAATTAAATAAATAAATTTCCAAAAAAAAAAAAAGAAACAAATCTCTTAATAAACTATTTTCATGTAATATTTGTGTGAAAATAAATCCACCTCACTTGTGATCTATTTCGTAACCTAGATCTTATTTTAATAAAACTTTTGTTCGATATTTTATATTTTATATATATTATAATAATTATTAATCGTGTGGTTTTATTGATTATTATTATTTTTAATAAAGCCTGTACAATATTCGTATACAGTAACAAAATATCAAAACAAATTTATAATCATCTGCGAAACGCTTGTGGAATTATCATCAATAATTAGTATTTATGTAGCTTTATATCGATTTTTTTTTTGAACTATTGAATTGTAATTGTAGATTTTGAGTGGAAGGAAGAAACTAGTGTGATTTTACGTTTTATTATTATTATTATTATTATTTTTTATATATATATATGTTTAATAGCAAGAGTTACTCGAAATTTTCACCTGATATTAATAACAGTGTAACATAAAATTTGAATAAATATAGAATTATGGAAATACAATAATAACATTTGTAGTTCTTGATATTATGAGTAGAAATATTTTTCTGAACAAAAGATATTTCATCTGTTCTTATGGTCAAATATTTTAAAAAGTTTAAGGCGAATAATGCAAAATTATTAATTATATTTCAGGAGTGTTTTAATTTATTAAAATAATTAGATGATTTATTTTCGTTGTTATTTCATGACGTTCGCAAAATTTATCGTTGAAGGGATGAAAACTTAAATAACATTTTCAGTACAACCAGTTAAGTCGATTTTTTCAAACAAGGGGGAAAATTGGTCATTATTACGGAGATACTGAAATGAACATGAATATTGTTCTGCTATCGAGTCGTACGAACTCTATGTAAATCGTTAAAACCCAACACGCCTCCCACGAGTATCCCATTCGAGAAACGAAGAATCCCCTAGGTGCGAGGTGTTTCCGGCTGTATAATATTTACAGTGTTCATTCACCTAATAGATCATAAAAAGTTTCTGGTGGTATTTATTCACATGTTGATATTGTTCCATAAACAGTTTTTTTTAACTTTCGAGGACGATTCGCGAACAGTGGGAAATCACTCATTTTCAAGTTTTGGAACCATTGGAGACTAAAAAAGTTGTCGTCTGACTTTCATTTCGTTGCTTGAAAAAAAAAAAGAAAAGTTTCTAGTAGAATTTTTTATTATTATGAATATAATAAATAATTCATTTAGAAAAACGTTTCATGAAGATTTATATAGTTCTTTACGAATCCGGTGTTCTCACTGTAAATTATTACAATATTTGTTGAATCCAGCAGCTTTTTGTTTTTAAACAAAATTCACCATCATAACGTTACTCATTGTTCGTGGTGTTGATTTTTCAAAATAACGTTCATAATTGAAACAAATTAGTATTTAAAATTATTTCATGCAAAAACTTTCGCAAACCATTTGTTCGTATTACTTTTATGTCACTTAGAATACCGATTATTGTTATCGACTGACTCTTTTAAATCGGTATAAAACTTGTACAGGGTGATTTTTTAAGCGTACTCACCCCCTTTTTGGTCCGTATATACGCAAAAACTGCCATTTTTTCTTTTTTTGGAATGTCAAGTAACTTAAAATTCATAATTTTTTCATTTTTTTTTCAATTTCTTAACTCAATTTTTTTCATGTCACCTTAACGGTGTCCTGTGATTAGTGGTACAATTTTTTTTTTTTCAAATGGCTTCCTCTTATTTTATTTACGAAATTTTATTTTGGTCATTTTTCTATGAATTTTGATGTATTAAAATTGAAATTCGAACGAATAGTTATAGAATTATTCAAATTTAAATATTAAGGATAATTAAAATATTCTCTTGGACAAATATTTTAGTCGCCAACTTACTACGTCTTATGAATTTATGATTTTACCTGTTAATACCTATAATTAATTCGCAATATTGTAAAATATAAACGACTCTTACGAATTTTGATTTTAATACATCAAAATTCACAGGAAAATAATCCGAATGAAATTCCGTAGTTGAAATAAGGGCCGGATGCAAATTGAAAGAAAACGTTTGCATCATCACAGGACATCCTTAAGGCGTCATGAAAACAAAAAAAATATTGGTAATGACATAAATTGTAAAACATTTCGGAAAAAAAATCCAAATTTTTGCATTTTTACTGTTAAAAATGAGGTAAGTGCGCTAGAAAAATCACCCTGTGTGTAAAATTTTCAATAATTCAAAAATAGTCCGTCTCGATGGGTTTAAAAATTGGAATTACTGATTTATATTTCTTCAAAAAATAATTGTTGAAAAAATTCGCCTTAGTTTATCGTTATTAATATTTATTTTAATGCGATTCAAAGTGCAAATCAATGTTTTTTTTCTATTTCATCACACGGCTCATTGAGTAAAATTGTTGTTGTTCACAATTATAAATGTATACTTAACGTATGAGTTTTGTTAAAAATAAACGCCTCATATCTTATTATAGACCTTTCGGAGGTCTGTTTGTGATTACACGTAGTAGTAAGTATAGTGACGCAATGAAGTCTGTTTGGGGAAACGGTCTAGGAGAAGATCAAAACAATGGAAGTCGGATAACGCAGCCGCATTAGAAGCAAGGATGTGGAAAATAGAAAGGGGTGGGCGTGTATATGCGGTCGACGGGCTTCGATAGTCTCTAGAAGCCGTAAGAGGGATGAACGGAGACGCGGATAAATAATAAATGATGCGGTACAACGAGGGAAATATTATATTCCAGATGTTATTATGACGTGTATAAAAACGTGTTTTAAAGTTTAAAATACACGTTTTGATTTTTTCGGCCTACGGGATTTCACCCTCGGTTCCTCTGACGTGTGTATATATAATAGAGGGGTTAGTGACACAAACAGGATTTTTTCAAGGGGAGGGTCAATACTTATTTGATCATAGACATTTCAGCTAAGGAAAACACCACCTGGTACCTATTAAACACCTCTATCAGCTTCGATTATTATAACAGAAAGAGTAATTATAATAATATTTGTTATAATTTGAAAATATTTGGAAATAAATCACGATTACAGGTGGTTATTTATTTCAATAGAATTTATTTGTTATCTATATCAATGTCGTCCAAATAACGATCCTTAAAATTATTACTAATGATTTTACTCCATCAAAATCGTCAACAATTTTATTCAGTAGAATGAAATTCAACGAGTTCTTTTAATTTCAACTTTCATCGCCAGATTACGTTAGAGAGAATCTCAAAAATGGCCGAAAATAACTTTCATGGTTATTAATGGTTCATTAAGTAGTCCAGAATCACGATAATTAGAGTTATAGTATTTTGTAGCTCTAAAAAATTATGAAAACAAAAAAACAATTAAAATGAAGCAATAAAAAACACAAAAATAACAAAATAAAGTAGAGTGAATTTTATTGTACGTAGCATAAATCGAATTCATATCTGACTTATCTTCGTTTTAGAACAATAAAAAAAGAAAGCAAATTCTTAATCATACTTTTAATATCTTAATACAGAAACTATTACAAAATGATTTTATTTTTGTAGCTAATAACAGTTTTTATAAGTATATTAATCTTAAATATGGTCCAAGTGGGGGGGTCCTGACTCAGGGTTCACCCCCTTGGTCACGCCACTGACGGGGGTGGGGGTGGGGGTAGTTATTTACGATTATATTAGTGCGGATAAAAACTAAAACTAAAAAAAAAAAAAAAACATTTGAAATTCTATATAATCTTGTTTGGGATCACACAGTGAAAAAGCCATTGGTGACTACGACGTTTTTTTTTTTTTTTCACTGAAAGCTTTTAAGGTGCCTAGTGAACAACACAGTTCTCTCCGTAAGATTTATGTATCGATTTACGCGTACAACAATTGGTACGGTTTTTTCTTCTTTTCATAATATATATTTTAAAATCGTAAATTTCACGAAAGATAGTTGTACAAAATAAAAAAACTACTACTGTTGTCACACAATGAGTTCTGTTTAAAAAATACCGTGCGACGCTAAAAACGCACTTTTTTAAGTTCATATGGTAAAATTTATAACGTATCCAGTTATCTATCCAGTTCGATTTCAAGTCTGTTAATTCCCCGGGCAGCAGAACACGATTGCGCACGTTCGTTGTTCGATATATATATATATTACCTTTTTTTTTTTTTCTACATTTTTTTCACTGCCCTATTTCCCGTTGTGTTCGAATGTGACACGTTAGAAATACGATTCCGCACGTTTTTTCTTCTTCAATACGATTTCGAATTTCCTCTAATTAAAACGATGCGACTAGTGCGCATACACTACACTACTCAGCCAGTTCAAATTATCAATAATTTCTGCGCGTGTTTTGGCACTCGTCGCTACGCCCTTCGGCGCAGTAGCTTCGCTCCGACCAATCTACAAGCGTCTCCAGACTTGCTGTGCCACGTGAAGACATTTCGGTTTGATAATCAGTAATTTTGACAATTTCCTGAGTGACCAATTTATATTTCACCACTTTATACATACAGAGACGGATCCAGGGAGGGGCCCCTCTATTCACTAAAAAAAAAAAAAAAATAAACACTTAATATCGAGGTTACTACAGTCTGATCTGTGATTAAAATGTTTTACTCTTCTTCATAATATAATACATATTTTTTTCTTACAACATTTCAATGATTGAAAATGAATTGAAATCGGTCAATTAACTTTACGATCAGAGTGAAGTAAAGAAGCTCGTGCTTTTATACAAAAGGGTTGTATATTTAAAATTTTTGCTTTTTATCGAAGCATTTTTTCCTATGTAAATACTTTTCTATAATCTCCACACAGTAAGTTTTTAGATTAGAAATCTCACCCCGGTAGTCTTTTAAAAAGATAATTTTTCAGAATTCTCAATTTATTTGACAAAAACGAAAAAATATATTCCGTTAACAAGGTTTTTATGAAATCAACTTAAGTAATATAGCAATGGCTTTAAAACGAGTAGGACAAGAAACTTGAATTTTTCGCCCATTATCAATATTAGTGAAATAAAAAAAAAAAAAAAATTAATTTTCAAATAAATTTCACCACTCTTTTGGACTTTAAAATTACTTTGATTTTTCTTGTATTGATAGTCAATAAACTAATATAACGTGATAATGTTTTCATGAATTCAATAATGAATGTATTGAAAATTATATAACAATATTAATAAGCAATATATAATATAAGTGCTAAATGATAATTATATAGAAAACAATGTTACAAGTCTGTTTGTAACTTTCGGTTTATTTATAGGATGGTAATAAAAGATTTGCATTGGACGTGTGTAGTGAGGTCCTTCACCCATTTCACCAAAGGCCCAATACTAGATTTGTATTTCATTATTTTTATACGTGCCAAACCCGTTTTTAAAATCACCCCTTCCGTTATTTTGTCCTGGATCCGCCCCTGTATATAGATATAAACCGTAATCGATCGCCACAACTTACGTGAGGCTTCGATTAACGTTATATATATATATATTTTTTTTGAAATATGCCCACTTAGAATATCCCGTCTGAAGAGCGAGGAATGTACTCATGGTATGAATTTATGATGAACGTAGAATCGTATCGTTTATAGTTACTATTCGACAACGTTGCACAACGTAGATCTTGTTGAAAAAAAAAAAAAAAACGCGCGGAATCGTATTCCTCCTCCCAATTCCCTAATCCCCAGTTAATCGAAGAATTGAAAATGTCCAACACGCGACATCCCACGTACAATAATGAAAAATACCTGGTACGAGGTGATCTTTTTTTTTTTTTTACAAACTTCAAGAATAACCTCATGTCGGCGAGCGGAAACGCGGGACTTTAAAGGGTACTCGAGGGTATGGGGCTGTTATCTCTTTGGATATTGAATTTAAGAAAATATTAAATGCGGCGTGCTAGATTTGTCGTCGCCCTGAAACCTCTATTTTCACATACCGTTTGAATTAAATTATTTATGTCGGTTAAAGTTTTTTTTTTTTTAAATAATTTACTTTTGTCGATTCCGTAAAATTGTTGTATCAACGAGATTTTTCGTCCCTTAAAACTCCTGTTTATACGGGATGATTTTTTTAGATTCTGAGCGAAGTGAAGAAGCTAGTGTTTTTACAATGATGTTTATTTATTTATTTATTTTTTTTCTGTGTACCACTTTTCGTATAGAAATACTTGTCCAAAAGTTTCGATCAATAACTTTTTGAAACCCGATTCGCCTCTAGATTGTACTTTAAAATTGGTCATTTTTTGAATTTCTCAATTCTTCAATGTTTTTTTTTGGAAAAAACTACTCGAAATTTGACAAAAACGACTCGAAAACCATCATTTTTTGATCAGAATTTTATGAAAATTTAAACATAGATAG
>JAIPRM010007288.1:0-17380 GCA_025469315.1 Stegophylla sp. TES_Ste_2020 | reverse complement strand
AGGAACAATAAAACATAATATGTATATCAATAAAATTTCAGGGCGTCACAGTAATTTTTTTTACGTATGTTATAAAATTCAACTATAAAATCATAATACATAAATAACTGGCTATATATACTACACAATTGTTCATTTGTTACTGCACATTCGATATTTGCTACTACACACTGTGTGTGCTACTGCACACAACTTTAGGCCATGCGTTTTTGTGTTTCAACAGTCCACACCACAAGTCGTCGCCTCATAGTAATTTCGTCCGCCGTCTTCGCGAGCCGATCGAACATCGCGTCAGCGTTTCTCATGAATATGGATTTCCGCCCACATGTATAATATTATATACATATTTTCCTTGACCGCCACCGGGGAGAGCGTATTCACGAACCGTAACTGAATTCGGCCACTAACATATTACTATAATAATTAAGACTGTCGTAAACGTTCACCGTCATAAAACGCAGTTACCGCCAAATGTGTAATTTCCGTTTTGTTGTTTTTGGGGATGAAGTCGGCATTATTCGAATGTGTGGCGAAATAGGAGACATAATAATAATAATAATAATAATAATACCATCCATAGCACAAATATGTCGCAAGGGTGAAATATTGCATTGAGAGCAGCAAGAATGATGAATATCATCCCCGGGGAAATAATAACTGGGCGAAATAATTCGTTGGGACGACCCCGTGTTAACATAATAATATTATTTTCGTTTGTCGCGGATACGTTAGTTTTAATCGTAAGAATTACAAAACACAAGTCAATTAATTAAAACAAAAATATTTACTCGTGTCTCATAAGTATCTATTTAAAAAAAAAAAACAGGTAATAACCATTATATAATCCGTCCAGTACACATTTTGGTCCTCAGCGACCGTTGTAATTTCAAATGTTCAGGAATCAGTAGTAGTGTCGTGTTATTGAAAAGGTGCTACGAACATAATAATAATTGTATTGTACTAAAAGTGGACTTCACTTTACGATTATTTTCATCAATATTATCATTTCATATACAACATAGTTATCACTGTGAAAACTATGGTTTTCTAGTACCGGTTGCATTCGTTCCCAGTTTAAAATTGTGAACCCCTGATCTATTCAAACGTGTGACGTCAACCAGAGACCAAGATGACCAACTGGACGGGATATAACACAAATTATTTCGTATTATAAGAGTTTCATTGGTAATTATTATTATTATCGCTATTTACGCACCATATAAGTACCTAACATATATTTTAAATATACCATACACGTTATGAACGACGATTAACTTTTGATAAATAAAATCATATTTCATGATTGTGTTTAAAAGTCATTTAGTAGTATCTGGTAGTAGGAAAGTATCACGTTAAAGTAAAAAAAAAAAAAAAGTGAGGTGTGTATCCGTGTGGCCGAATTCAGTTACGGTTCACAAATACGCTACCGGGGATCGTCCTCGGTCCCCTAAGTAATACTTATTTATTCACACCTACTTATATTGCAGTACTCGGTATATTATAGTGCAATGCAGTTCGTGAAATTTAGTTATAATAGTAATATACGAATTATTAAACGTGCGCCATATGTGAGTACACATAGCCAGATTAAGGGGGGGGTCTAGCCGGGGCTGCAGCCTCAGGGCCCAGCTAAGTATCAAAGCAAGCGCGGATCCATGGAGAGGGAGGGTGACGGGAGCGATCTCCCCTCCCGGAAATTTTAAAATACATATTAAAATATAGGCTTAATGCGTGTAAAAATATATTAATTTTATGTATGTTTGATCTATTTATGTTTAATCGCCCCTTCCAAAATAAGGTCCTGAATCCACCACCGTATCAAAGTGACAAGATCCCGCACAGTTTTAGACTGAATAACATTTTTTGTGATTTTAAGTTATACTTACTGAAGTACTAAGGATGGCTTCAAGTAAAGAAAGAAAAAAAAAATTATTTAATAAAATAATTTTTGTTTTATAATATGTTAACTTTTTTTGTTGATGTTAATAAAATATATAAAACTCATTATTAAACTTTGTATAAAATTATGCATTACTTATTATTTATATTAATTTGTAGTATTAACTTTTATTACGCTACAAATTAATAGTTTTAGATAGACGCATAAAATATATACCTACATTGATATTAATTTTTTAAGTAAAATCTGTAAAATAATTAAGAAAATGTATTTTTTTGTTTGCTAGCGAAGTGAGTGAATTTTTTTGAGAATTTTTTGTCAAAAGGGTAAAAATGAAATTTCTTCACCGGGGACCAATGGGTACTTAATCCGGCCTTGCGTGTACAGTACGAGTGTATTCTCGGTGGACGCGACTCCTGCGAAAAGGACGCGTCGCGGGGTCATGACCGCAATAAAAAGGCAATAACGACGACGATCGGCTGAG
Source organism: Stegophylla sp. TES_Ste_2020 (assembly GCA_025469315.1). Taxonomy (NCBI): domain Eukaryota; kingdom Metazoa; phylum Arthropoda; class Insecta; order Hemiptera; family Aphididae; genus Stegophylla; species Stegophylla sp. TES_Ste_2020. The sequence goes on along the minus strand of JAIPRM010007288.1, from coordinate 14,996 downwards.
GAAAAGCACACAATTCACGTCGTCTTACTATCACATCAACAAGGGGAAGGGGGAGAGGGTGCGATTTGATAATATATATATATATATATATATATATATTATATTTTTATTTTTTACTTTTTCCGGCAATCCAATCAAATAATGTTTGAGCGCGGGGCCGTTCGTCCGTCGTTTACACCGCGTCTTTCCAAACGAGTCATGCTCGAGCGCTTTGCAAAATAGTATCATGTACAAGCGCAAAAAAAAAAGAGAGATTAATTTCTCCTGTTGCAAAAAAAATCTTTTTTACCTACAATGCGTAATAACTAATAATCGCGTAATTAAAAAAAAAAAAACAAAAGAACCAAAGTAATAATTTTAAATATAACGAGGTCAAATTGGCAATTGTTAAATTTATAATCCATTTTGGCAAATTAATTTAGTAAAGTAAAAACACATAAATTAGTTGATATATCCCTTACAATATTTAATAAAGATAAGTTTATGTTTAAATATATATTATTTGCTATCTATAATCTACATGTAAATTTTCATAAATTTCAGATTAAAAAAAAAAAGTTTAAATGCATTTTTTTTCAAATTTTGTGAAGTATTTCCCAAATTTTGGGAAATTATTGAGAATTTAGAAACATGTGTTTTCTAAAGCTGTCTATTCAGAGCCGAACTCTTATACTCGGAGGAAAATGTTATTTATGGTTTTTCCCAATTCAGAATCAGACTTACTCGATTCTACGTAAAAAGTTTTTGAATTTGAAATGTTGAATCTGCTCCTGAATTTCCCGTCATCTTTCATCACTTATCCTATACACAAAGTTGAGCAAAAAAGAATATAAGTTTTTCAAGCAACTATGACATCCATATTAGATTCGAAAAAATTAATGATTCCTCGAATATAATCTGTAAATAAACTCAGTTTTACACATTGGTACGCGACATTTTTAATTTTGACAGATTATGTCAGAAATGCGAGACCGTTGTCAGATGTGTAATTACACATATGGGGCTACGGCTCATGATCACAGAACAGTTACAGTGGAAAAAGAAAAGCCACTCTAGGGAAAAACTACAGTAGTTATATGCTCGTGTTCAACAGCTTCACGTATAGATTTTGCAACTAGACCAGTGATTCCCAATTAGCATTATACCAAGAACCCCTAGCTAAAACTTAAATTGAACCGGAGACCCCTTTTTTACCGAATTTGCTTGTGAAAGTTTCTTTCTATACATGTATCTTTTCGACTTTAGTTAGCACATGGAAATTAATACCTTATTTTTATGATTTATTTTATTGAACACACTATTTTAATGTTATGAATACACATTTTTTAAAAAAATAAAAAACTATAAAAATAGCAAGTTTCATCCTGACAAATAGATACAGATCCCCTAATATCGACCTACGGACCCCTGGGGGTCCGCGGACCACCAATTGGGAACCACTGAACTAGACCACATTGTCAATTACGGAAGAAATAACAATTGCTTGAAAAACATGCGTTCTTTTTGCACCACCGGTGTACACAATGTAACTAGTTTAGGCCGTCAAGTCGCGTTATGACGGTAATACTATACAAATTAAACGTAGGCGCACATTCGTTTTAATTTTCGTATTCTCAGTGGACGCGAATCCTGTGAAAAGGATGGCCAATACGGTTGACCGCGATAAAAATCCGAGACCATTTGATATTTTATTTTAGCCTCATAAAATCGTTACCGTAAAAACCGAAAGGGACTTATCATCAACCATAATATGCGACTTTTACAGGACTAGAGATAAATTTCATTTTTCTTTTTTCTTATTATTAATTCAATTTACGTTTCTATAAATTAGGTCAAAGTAAACGCTATTTCTGAGATTAATATTACGATAATTTCTATTGAAATCCCGTCTAAATGCCGACTTCAATCAAATACTTACAAATTTAGGTTGAATAAAAAAAAAAAAAAAGGATTTGCTACTAACTCTAATTCCACCTGTTTTTATGCCGCTAAAAGTCATTCCTTATACATCGACTGATGAGGACACACTTTCACGAGTCAAATAAAAATGTTCGAACGCGTCACAACGATAACATTTTCGTCATCCTAGCGCCCGAAATATTTAGAGTAGTTAATTTTTATAATTCCAATATCAGGGCTCAATTAATTTTCATGTTTTTCAAATCTAGAAATCCTTCATATTTTTTACAGCAAACGTTCATAGTATTGTAAAAAGTTATTTTAAGGGAACAAAATTATTCATTCATAAAATAACTATTAATTTAATAACTATATTCAGATGCAAAAATATTCGCATTTCTATTTTCACCATTAATAAAATATTTTTATTGTGTTAACACTAATTTTTCTGTCGATTAAAATGGCAAAACTTTCTTCAAATGTGTATTTTACTATTTTTTTTTTTCAATTTTGCAAAATTTTTTCTTTTACTCCGCTAATAGTCTTCGATAATGATGTAGTAGCTGCTTTCGTTATTTTTGTTGCTATATATCTTTTTTCCGATGTATACAGTCTTCTACAGGTAGCACGTGTAATTCCCAGAATTGTGCTTCCACGTGCAAAATAAAATGTTCTAATATAATGTGTAGCACAACAGTGGACTATCAAATTAAATAATATCGCTAAGAGGACAAGTGAAGTCAATCAAAAACGCTACTTTCAAACCTCTATTGACTGTCAGTAGTCTCTACATACCGTTCGTATCCATTGATAATTTAAAATATTAATTATACATATTATACAAATATGATATAAAGTTTTTAACGACAAGCTAAATTTTTTGATTGCAAAACATATTGTAATGTGGTTCGCGTTGTTGTTGAACTTCCGTCGTATATTTTTATTCAAATTTATGGATAAAATCGCGGGAGATTGTATCTAATAATTTGAATAATTTCATATACAACAGAAGTTCAACAGCAACGTAAATCATATTACAATATGACAAATTTTCAGATTCCTACGAAGACAGGAGGAATGCTAGTTGAAAAATACCTGGCGAGAAATCGCAATAGAACTCAGCCCGTAAATCGATGCTCTTGATGACAAGGGAAATAAAATTGTTCGGTAAGTATCTATAATTTTTTTGCTAATATTGCAATAATAATATATATATATTATTATTATTTAAAATATAAATTTCCAGTTTATCACTATTTATAGGTATTATTGAATACTTAATAACTGGAAATTGTCTAGTATTATCTGCACCGATTCGGAGGATTCGGGACAGTTTAAATTCCGAATTCGCGTTTGCGAATGAGAAATGGAATCTGTCCGATGTGGAAATTTCGGTAAATAACAGCTGGTGTCGAGACGAAGACGCGAGGACTTGACGCTGCGTCGTGCGATTGCGTCGTGCGTGTCATTACCGCGCGTTGCTTTCGTCCGTCCCAGTGCACGGCTCGTGTGGCGTACACACGCACGTTATTATATATACGACGACGACGTGTGACTGTTTTGTTATGCATTACGCGACTTATCCGCTTCGCACACTCGTGACGATCAACAGGCGAGGCGCATAAATTCCGCAGACGTCGGCGCATAATGTCGTTTCGCCGTGTCGAGAATTCGCAAACCGTTCCAGACGGGGGGGGGGGGGTGTGGGCATCGGTCCAGTAGTATTTATTTCAGACCTTAGACGCTCCGAATACTTGTACAAAAGCTTCGACCAGCAATTTTTAGAATCATTATTATTTAGCTCTGAGGTCGTTTTTCGATAGTCTCAATAGTTTTCTCGAAATCTGAAAAGAAAAAAACTACCCAAAATCTGATAAAAACTTCTCGGTGACTATTTTTTTCTTTTTAATTCAATTTTTATCAAAATTTAAACGTAGATAAACAAAAATATGAGATAACACTTTTTTTTTCCTGTTCTTAATAGTAGAATATGAAATTGGCTTATAGTAAAAAATAAATGTTTTGTGTAATAATAACAAACTTAATAATTTCCAAGCAAAATTTTCTTGAATAAATTGAAGTTCCACTCAAGAGTCGTCTTTTTGGAGAAATGATTTATCGTTTCTTTAATGTTCTATACACTCCAAGCAAGAGCATTCTACCCAAAGAGCGAAGTATACTCATGGTGCAAAGTTTGTCCGGCTTTTTCAGTGTTAATTTGTGATTATGTATAGTATTTTTTAATATAACAATAGGAAAAAAAATGTAATGAATACAGACTTAGAAGTAAATTGTAGCTGATACATATTTTGGTACTTGTAAATTTATTTCATAAAAATAAAATATTTTACAACATACAAAAAAAAAAAATGGAAATCTTATTTTTTTTTTTCCTCATAAGGAGAAGTAATGGTAATAATAATTATGTGCTTTAAATACCACAAGTATGCCGGATGCTTGATAATTGAGCTTTTTTTATTTTACCAGATTTTCAAATATTTTTATTATTTGAAATTCGCGAATTTAACGCGTTAAATGTATCAATAATGGAGTAACCGTACAACGGAATGATGTTAACTTTTAGTCGAAGTGTTCATTACTGTTTCGGATTTCGACGTTTGCATTTAAAGTTTATGTATAAATCAAAAAGATAAAACCGAGAAATGATATTTTCATTTCATGGACTTTTGACGATGAATATAAGTTTATCAGAATGAATAAAATCGGATTCAACTCTACTGTTTTCGTTGCTACGGTTGAATAAACGCGCGTTTTTAAATTTAAATATTGATGTTATTTGAATACGTCACATTCACAACTATAGTAGAAAAAAATAAAACGACAACCGACCAAATTTGTTATAATAATTGTATTGGAACGGTGAACGGCTAAACAATTATTATTTGCTGTGATAAATACCGTTTCCAATGAAGTGTATATAGATACCCTTTTGTTTATTTTTTATGTAAATATGAATATTCTCGTCACTATTATAAATTACACTTATTTGTGTAAATAATAATACCCTCGCATTACATAATATATTATAATATATTTCTATTTATACGTGTTATAATACCTATCAGGTGGAAAACAATCAATATATTAATATATTGTTCTAATGTTATAAATCGATTTTAAGTTCAACATTATATAGTAATAATTATATAAATCAAGTGAAGCGTAAGGCTTAAAAACCAAACGAGATCCCCGACGAAATAACACATCGATGAGCTAACATAAATACTGTTTATTTTGTACTCTACACAACGGCCTTTATATATTGAAATTTTCACCTATTATTTTTCAAAATAATTTGACCACTTTCAAAGTAAATGAAGAATTTTAGAAAAAACTTTGATTTTTCCCACACAATTTTAAATGTTTAGTATTATTATCTGAAAACGCTTATCTTAGATCATTCTAAACATAATATTATGCATATATATATTATAAAAAATAACAATATGTTAAATAAAAAAGTATATATTGTAATAAAATGAGTAAATAATATCAATAAAATATGCCTAATAGAGTATTTTCTTTATGTATATAAAATTTCATATTATAATATATGCAGCTTCATTTCATATATTGTTATATGTAAGTTAATATAAGAGTATTATAATTTTTAAATAAAATTTTTTTATTTTTACTTTTTATTACCTATTTAATATTATGAGTCAATTGTTTTACAGCATTGCCGTACAAGGAAAGGTTAAAATAAAAAGGGTAAAACTACATAAAACAGGAAAACAAGATGAAAAGTGAGAAGTACAAGGTAATGAGAGAAGTAAGGGTAATGAATAAAGCATGGCGAATGTTGTAATCAGTCTATATTTTAAGCATGTTTTTGTTTGTTTGTACTAAAAGAATGGCACAATTATTTTTTTCGGTTTAGCCGTTTCTTTTCTTTTTAAAAGAAAAATTTTTATTTTTATTTTTTTTTTTTTCAAGGGATATTTAATTGTCACGTGAATGTAAAGTTGACACACTAGATTATAAAATACTATTATAACGTTTCTATAGCGACTAATTACAAAAACGTCGAATATGTTTTACAATAAATTATATTACAGGTGCTTTTAAACGGGGCACATAACAACGAAAACAATCGTTTTTACTCGATTCTTTATGCTTGAGAAAACTGTTATGAATTTTTATTTAATACACCTGTTGTTTAAGGGCTGGAAATATTATGGTGTTTCTGATCTATACAGACAGGCTGAACCAAAATTTCGTACCACTTTTATAACTTATCCAGAAACGTGATAACACTGATAACAGTCATTAATATAACATTTTATCTGTTATCTTCAATTAGAATTCAAAAGAAATGTGTCACTATATACTTTAGAATAAACTACAGCTGTACGTGCAAAATTTAAATCAAAATGAAAAAATAACCATTGCAAAAACTAACGACCGTTATTATAATGTGAAGTTTATAATTACAACCAAATTGTATTGTTTAACGTTTTCTTTTACGCTAGATTTAAAGAATAAATATAATGATAAAAATTATAGACTAAAGTATTAAACTTAATCTAATTATCTAAAACATAATCGTTCAGGAAATTTAATTAATTACTGAACAGATTGTCTTAGACACAAATGATTTAATTTCGTTTCAATACCTTAACAACACGAATATACATTCATTTGAAATGATTTAGTTGTAACTGCATTGCTATTTACCATGAAATGAGCGTTTCAGCTTCAAAAATGTTAAAAAGTAGTAAAAAAAAAAAGTTATATAAATGTAATTTGTTTTCGCTCAAAACTTGTTGTAAGTAAAATACATAATTTTTCATCAGTTTGTAATATTATTTCATACAAAGAATTACCTTTTTTTTTTTCTTAATTTCCATTCAACGTTTGCAAGAATCGAATTCCATCAGAAAAAATAATATTCTGCGCATATTTTTGTTGGTATGAATAAGCGCTGTATACTTCTATGTACTAACATTGTATTCGTGTAGGATTTTGACTCTTTTGAAATGCGTTTTCGTAATATCATTGACATACGTTTTTAAACGAATAAATAAATTACATTATTCTTACGAATGAATTAAATGTCAATTGTGTACAATAGAAAGAATCAAATCAAAATATAATCATTGAATAAAATTACAAAAGATAATGAAAACGGTTATTTAAAAAGATTCTCATTACTATGTATAATATATTCATATTATATTTGAACTGCTTCATTTACTTTTTAAATAAACGATTTGGATAACATCCTATGTACCTGCCAGATTTATTATTTATTTTATTTTAATCCGTTGTAAATGCAAAGTATTAGTAATTAATGTGATAAATACATAATGTATATTGGGTACTAAATACAATATTAAACGTATGGTAATAATAATCGCAATAGATTGATATTGTTATTTAAACGATAGTGTTGTGACGTGTTATATTCGAAAAAAACCCGAAAAAAAAAAAACCCATAAAATATTGAAAAACGTTGAACGTCGTACCTGGCGGCAGATTAAATCACCATGGGTTTTCTTCGATTTTTTTTTTTTTTTTTTTTTTTTGTCCCGTTAAAAAATAAAAATCTCAATAGCTCTCGAAACCCCACGAGAGGACAGCAGAGAGACGTTATATTTTTAAAAGTTTTTTTTTCCAAAACGAACGAAACGCACCCGTAGGAATCGCATTTATTTTTCTTCGACTTTCCGAAAGTTCAATTTGTCGCTTCTCGAGTTATAGAGCGCGATTCTATTATCCGCGCTATAACTGTGGCCGCGCCGTTCGGAAATACTTATAATCGAAAGCAATCGCACTTACCCAGATCCCAGGTCCTCGGGTGTACGGCGCGTTCTCTCTCCGCGATCACATACCAAATGCACGCGAACCAATGGGCGACCAGCGTGAACAGCAGCATCAACAGCGTCAGGATCATGCCACCGTATTGCGAGTACCTGTCGATTTTCTGCAACAGCCTCGCTAACCTCAGCAACCGGGTCAGCTTCAACAGGTGAACGTGCGAACCAGCTTCCTGCGACAAAACAATGAAAAAAACAACGCCAATTGCAATACGCTGACGATTCACGTGCTCAATATCACACCGAAAACCCAGGGCCGACTGGGGAGGGGAGGAGAGGCGACGGGGTCCCGCGTTACCCACCGTGATGATTACGAGGGAACACGTCTCTACCGTGTTTCATATTTTTATCAAAATCTTTACGCTGACCTTTCGGCGAAACTTCTGGTAAAGAAACGTGTATTTTAGTGGATTTAAAACCCGCAAAAGTTTATGAGGCATACGTTTTTTTTTTTTTTTTTTTTTTAAAGCGAGATTTCTCAATGTTTTTAAAGGGTAATTTTTTTAAAAAAATTATATCCGGTCCGTGTTAAACTTGCAAGCTTAAGATTTGGAATTATGGTTTAGTTAACTACGACCGTGTTCGAGTAAATTTATAATTTATGTCTTTATGGCATATTTTAACGCGTTTACTTATTTTTTTTTTTTTTTTTGATAAATTTTCTTTGGACTTGAGAAAAATATTAAGAATTTAACCATAATTTGGATCTTTAAATGGGCTGAATGAAACTTTTTGATCACTATCACTTTTCAAAAACGTGGTTACCGACATAAAAAAAATTAAAAAAATATATGCAACTGTAAAACCAATACATTCTTCGCATCATTTGCTCAGTATATAAAAGCATATAGTATTTTTTAAGAACGCAGTTTTATTAGTATTTCAAATATATATATGTATAAACTAAATATCATAACATATATCGCATAAAAGTGAGTGTAGGATGGTAAAAGAATCATTCACTACATATTTTTTAATAAATACCATAAATACCATTGATAAATACCAGTTAAATGAAATTTTAAATATAGATTGCCAGTAATATGAGAAATGTTTTGTTGCTAGAAAATTTAGAAAATGCGAAAAACTGTAAACACTTTTTTTCTCATCAAAATGTTTTCTGTGGAATATAAAATTGGCTGAGTGAAAAATAATTTTTTCATATTAAATAAAATCATATTTTTATTCTATTAAATACCCAGACGAAATAATTGAACGTAAAATATATATATAAGATGTAAGAGAAAAACATCAATTGTGATTTTTTTTAACCTATAAAAATATGTTTAAAGATACTTATTGTATGAAGACTAAGGCATATGCAAAATTTCATTTTTTACCACAGCAAAGAATTCTAGATCGCTCCGCAGTCAATCGACAGCGTATGGGGTAAAATATGTAACCCCAAGGAGCTACCGAATCTTATTTATTATACACACGGGATGCCCCGTAAATATTTTCTAATAATTTTTCCCCCCGGTGAAGTAATCTACTCTCTAAGTACTATTATTTCGTATGAGTCATATCCGGTCTTCGTGACAGGACCGCGACGACGCGACGTTGTATTATGTTATATTATGTTATAACTCATAACGATTATTATGAATGCCTTGAATTCAGGCAAGACCTTCCACGATTCACAAGAATTTTTGGTAGTCGTTCGTTTAAAATTACAGGGTGTACATTTTCGAATACATAATTTCACCAGTTTATCCGTTCAAAAATAGTAGAACGTACACGTTGTTGCGTCGTTGAGTCTAAATTTTCATTATCGCATCGATAAATATTATGAAAACATATTTATTTAGCTTATTTTTTACAGCTAAATATATACATATATATTTTCGTATTTAACATATTATTATTAGAATATGTATACAAATTATATCAGCCTCCACGTGGAAAAATAATCTCCTGAGATTTTTTTTCTCATTTTAATAAGAGAGACGCCGCCGCCGCCGTTATCGATTTTACAATGTAAATATAAAAAAAAAAAAAATGAAAAAAAATATAGGAAGCGCCCTCCTTATCGTCTTTTATTAGTGTTATCTATACATAGAGTTGGGATTCATCTTTTTCATTTCGTTTGTCATTGGCAGCCGATCATTTGTCAAAAGAGTATATTATATATAATATATATATTTTGCATTTACTCGTTGGAAGAAAAAACCACATTAAATTTATTATTATTATTTTATTGTTGTGTACCGTTACTTTGGATTTCACTTAAAGAGTGCTTTAAGAGTATACGATGATGATAAATACGCATTATGCGTTCAACAATTTTGTAATAGTTAATTAAGTTTTAACAACTTTTTGTTATTGTTACGAGAAAATGTTTACCCCGGGCAAATAAATAAATAACAATAGACGTTTCACGGACGCCGCAGCTTTAGGGTCTCGAATAAGATTATCTGATACTTTATTTAATCCACCCTTTGGATTGGAATGGGAGAAAAAATGTAAAATATTATAATTATGAATTTATATTACCAATAACCCAATTGATTTTTTTTATTCGAATGAATTTCTTATTATGAAACATCACGATAATAATTAAATGGGAAATTAAATCAGTTAATATTTTTTTACCATTAATTGCATCGAGTATTCAATACTGTTATTTTTATTTGTAACAACAAATAATGTAATATTATTTTTGTGATATGAATATTGTTAGTTTTCGGTGTTACTATATATATTATTTTTAATGAGAACACGCACGTCCACAAACGCTACCTGTTAATCAAAAACGACTCGAGGTCCAATCACTTTCCAATTTCATAATTTTCAAAATTTACATTTTTACAATGTCTAATGTTAAACGGTTAGAAAAAGAAAAGTCGTTACGATTTACTATATTTTTTTAAGGTTCATTTATAATAGATAGGAGAAGTTAAATTAAATTTTCAGAAAATGATATCAAGAATTCAAAATTTTATTCTACAAAACTTCAAAAAAACACAAGGTAATTCTAAAATTTATAAATACTCTAAAAACTGGTCAAATTGTTCTTGAAAATCTCGTTTACAGCATATTTTACCATTTTTACAAATTTTTTCGTCAGTTTTTCTTTGTTTTTGGGAAAAAATATTGAGAATTTTGAAAAATTATCTCGCTAAAGTACCACCGAGATGTGATTTATTGTCTACAATGTTACTGTCTGAAACTTTAGGACATGTGTTTCTATACGAAACTGTGTTTCTAAAATAACAGAAATAAACATCGTTGTAAAAGCACTAAAGCATTTTCTCGCTTCACTCAGAATCGAAAATATAGTCTCAGTAACTGAATATTTCACTTTCTATATACATTACCTATGTGCTGGATCGGTTATCTGCCCGCAAAGTGAAAACATTTTATATATTTTACAAGTGTTTTCAGAATACTGTAGAAATCAACTCAACAATAAAACCTTTATCGAAAAATTGGAAACTGTTCTCTTAGTTTATTTGGTACACACAAAAATATGTAATTTATAATTTAAATGCCCCAACGATAAAAACATATGAGAAATAAAATATTGTAATTTGTAAGTGTAATTTTCTCGTTTGTTCTAATATAACATAATATGAGAATACACATCACTTATGCTGTTCCACGAGTTTTCTAGACAATTATGAAAAAAAAAAAAAACTCTCCAAAGTCCTCATCCCCAATAATAATGACCCGAAACAACTATGGGCTATTACAACAGTTAATACGAATACGTGTTAAGAGGAGGTACTGAAATATTTATAAGTTGTTGATGTTGTTCGACGAATTGAAAATCGGGGGGGGGGGTGGGGGAGGAAAAATGCATCAAGACGACGGGATCGATTAATTATAGATAATAACAACAGTGCCATTGAATTTATATAACAGGGTCGTATACGGTATACATAATTCATGGGGGGGGGGGCGCGTAGGATTCGATATCGGAGATAAATTTACTTAATAATAATACCACCGTAGAGCTGGGACGACGAAAATATTATTTTCCCCGTACTGCTGCAAATTTCTGTATTTTGATGATGTATACATCATGTGAACGTTTGCATTTCCTCTTATCTCGTTTCAATAAAACATTGAAAAACATTTGGACAAATGAAATATAGAAAATAAAATAAATATTTTTATTTTTTTTTTTTTTTGTAAAGCGTTCATCGGGTTAATGTAGTTTAAAATTGGGGTGAATGTAAACTGGGCCCTTTGGTTACCTTTTTTGTTGTAAACTCGGTCCGGAAACTTTACCAATAAAATATGATAAGCAGCACGAAAGAACACTTACAAAATATAAAAATAAAGAGATATCAGTGAATGGATACGTCAAACACAGAGGGTTTTTACCATTAAAAAATAGATTTATATTATAACCTTACATTATCACTCTATAATATTGTTCACTTATATTTTTTGTGCTAACAATTTTACACTGTGACATTTTTATCCATATAACAAATTTCATACTATGAATAATAATATAAAATTGAAAACAATTTTTGTGAGACATAATGAGAATCGTCTCCTCGTGGTGTCCTCTGGGCAATGCTAAATGGTTCTTCCCAAAAATATTATAAGAAAAATGAAAATTATATGTATATTTTAATTCGGGAACACGGGCTGGGTTTACAATTGACAATTTGAAAATTGTTTTCACTCAGGCCGAGTTTACGATCGCCCTAAAATTGTTAGTGTATATTATGATTTAAATCCTAAGCGCTATAATGTTGTACTACGCATTGATAGAATCTTTCATTTTATTTTACCCGTCATCGTCGTCGTCCGTAGCTGGGCCAGTGGTTTATATAATAAATAATAATAATTTATTCAATTGAATAAAACGAGCCGAAGCCCAACAGTACAGATATTTTTTAAGTACAAAACAAATTTTAACAAGACAAATATAACATTACACAAAATACACATCATATATATGTAATATTTGCATTTACAATTTAAAAGAACAATATTAAAAAATTGTTAGGCAAACCCAGAATTACATATAAATTTGTTCGTGTGTGTATTTAATATTTCCCTAAGTTTTCTTCGACAGTTCATTGCATAAAGCCATATAGCTCCCTAGGAATAGTTGAATTTTTTTTATAAAGAAGATTTATAATAATAATAATAATATGTAATACGATTTCCGTCGAAATTTCGATAGCACGTCATGCGTTGTATTGAAAAATAGTTTATTATAATATAAATTCTTTCCTATATTTTTAAGGTTTACAAATATTTGTGACGCCGGGACGTGTTCCAAACACACACACACACACACATGCAACACGTATATTGCGCGCGCATCATAATTATTGTAAGTTTCGGGCAGGAGAACATAATATTATTTCGAATTACGAGCTCGGCACGTGTCCAAAAAGAAATAATATCGATCCGAAGAAATTAATAACTATATTGTTATAGATGAATGGAATCATCAGTCGCGTTCTGGAATGAAAAAAAAAAAATGAAAAATGTTTCTACGCCACAAATCGTATACCACGAATGAAAATAACGCATAATATCGACTTCTGTCGGTAAAAAAAAAAAAAAAAAACCCAAATTCAAAACGAATGACATTAGAATTTACTACGAAATAATTTCATTATAATTCACTTAAAGTCTGTTTTATTATTATATAAGATATAGAAGAAACGTAGTACGCCTAAAAACGCAATGTATTATATTGTAATAAATATTGTATTCGAATGATAAAATTAGAAATATAATTTTTTTTTTCTCTTCTGTCTGCTTGTAGCGTTTTCTAAAACAATATTTACATCATTAAAACGATTGCGAATTTCAGTTATCCGTACTTCCGAGAAAATGTAATAACCAGAGAAACAAGACAAATATAATAATGTATCGAGTACAGTAAATATTATAACTTCTCGACGACGACGGTTCAATGCGATTAGTTAAAAACTAAACTAGTAAACGTCGTAACGTTCTACACCCGTATGTACATTGAATCAACGCACTATACTATCTAATCGAATTTGTCGTTCGGCAGATTCCAATTGATGTAAACCGTATACGACATTATTTTCTGAGACGGAAAAAATAAATAAAAATAAACCCACTGACGATCCACTTTTTTTGTTTTCATGAACGGTTTACGTATAACCGCCGCTGGAAAATTTAATTTATAAAATCGAACACTCGTTGCGTTATGCGCGTCACTGCCAATGTAAAACGGTTAACGGCTAGCGAAGCATATTGTTAAATTTTTTTTTTTCATAACAAACGTAGACGATTTTTTTTTTTTGACGCAGCTATGGACGAATGAACCACAATAAAATATTGAATAAATAAAGTTTACTCGGTTTTTTTTTTTACTGCGCCAACATTCGTCAACTTTATACGTACTACAAAACGGTTTATAAGGAGCGCGTTGTTTGTCTTATATTGGAGGACATTAATAAATCGAATTTGTCGGCAAAATTATTCTTCACTTGTGTTGGCTAAAAGAAAAATGTTATTATTTAACCATTGACAGTCGTAACTGTTTTATTGTGGCACGAACAAAAATAATTTAATCGTTTAAGATCAATTGGATTCGATAAAAAAAAAAAAAAATCTTATGTTAATAGTAAAAAAGTGTATTTTGTAAAAAATAAACTCGAAATAACAAAATAGTACTTTCATTGTAAGAGAAAAATAACTATCCTCTTTTTATATAGCATTTATATGTAAGTGGTGGAACGAGAAGAAATTCTAAGTAATATGTTTGTACATTATAACTTATATGTATACTGTACACACATATTATAACGAATTAAGAAATTATAAAATGTAAATGATCTGTAGTATACAAAAAGGTATTAATAGTAAACTTATAAATTGTTTGTTAATGGATGTTATAAATCACACATTTTTAGTTTTATAAAACGATACGACGACAATATCATGTGAAAAAATAAAATTAATATAATATCCGTACGCACAATGGATGAAACGATAGTTAATGTCGAATTTAAATTTTATAAGGATTAGAACGACGAGGATAATGTAAAAAGTGAACGAAAAAAAAAAGAAAAGCCGGACATACTTCGCACGATGGGTGTACTTCGCACGACGGGTGGTATTCTCTCGACGAGAGTATTAAATTTTAAGGAAACGATAAATCATTTCTTCAGTAAAACGACTCTGAACGAAGGAAGTTAATAATATAAGAAAAAAAAAAATTTTCGAAAAATGTCCAAATTTTTTTTTCACATTTTCAAAATTTTCTTGCGCCAAAATCTTTTTTATAGGATTTTCTATCTATGTTTA
>JAIPRM010007287.1:0-17381 GCA_025469315.1 Stegophylla sp. TES_Ste_2020 | reverse complement strand
ATAGGTGTTAATTTACATAGATGATAATTATTATTTTTTCAAAAATACAATAACTGAACTAAGTGTGTCGCCATTTTTATGGATCTAAATATGGGTGTCGCCGTATATAAAAGGTTGAGAACCACTGGTCCAGACAGTTTAATTACATTATATTAATACATTATTAAATACAATCGATGTCAGTTTTATATTTTTTTTTTCAAAACTTAAGAAAATTTTCTAAATGAAAAAAATATACCTCTGAATAAGTACAGCTGTGTTTATTTTATTTATTGAGAAATATGTCAGCATTACATTTATTTATCTGTTCAAATTATTGTTTACTGCACGTCCTGGGATAACACTTTTTTAGAACGACAAAAATTACCAACTATTCGAACGAATTCTTTGAAATAATAAATTATGGTATATGTACGTTTTGTTTTTAGTCAGTGCCATAATCAAATCTGTAAATACATGAGTGAGATCCGAAAATCAATAAAATTGTGAACTGACATAATATGCATTTGTTTATAACTAGTTTTGACTATAAAACTGGTTATGGACACGAAAATACAAAACAGTGTACATGAGGGATACATACAAAATATATAATACAAATACTAGTACAAATATGCTTTTCAGCTATTAGTACATTATAATATAGGCATATTATATATGATTCATTGTCAACGTCAAGATTTACAACAAAATTAAAAATTAATTTCCCCGTGAAAACTTCGTGAGTTGAAATGTTCCGTGCAAAGAATCTCAAGTGCACATGATTTATTATCGAACAGGGAAAAATAACGAAAATATCACAGCATTCAATGTAACTATATAATTTCGTCAGTTTCGTAAATAATTGTAATCAATACGCGAGATTAAATTAACTTTTGTGTTGGAATGAAACGTCCAGAAAAAACAAAGAAAATTAACTGCAGGGCGAGACAGTGAAATTATAATAATTACAAAAATTAAGAGATTATTTATAACAAATTTATTAACATCACCTTCATAAATTTTAAATAGCATTAAAAAGAATTAATTCTTTATTTAATTTTGGATCTTGAGTGGTGTAAAGTAACTAATGTTTTTACAATGATGAATTTCGGAATATTTTTTCTAACACATTTACATTTATATTTATATTAGTAAACTTAAATATGTTTAAGTAAAATTGTCTTGAATAAACTGAAGCTCTGCTCAGAATCGTCTTATTGAAGAAATAAGGTCTTTTATTATTATTATTATTATTTTTAATTATTTTTTTTTCTTTATTCTACCTACCGAGAACGTACCTGAGGAAAAAAATCATTATTTAAATTATACGCTTTTATTCTCGACTAGTATTTCGATTGTGTTTAAGCATTAATTTAGTATTTCCCATTAATCGATAATGAATCACTTGTTCGGGATATTACAATCACACAAAACGTGTTTCCGTTTGTATGGTAATTTATTTCGCATTTCGCGCAAACAACATTAATATTCAAGCACAAACGTTTGCATAATTATTTTTAAAGTTTAAAATTTTAATTTCATTAAAATTAGGAAATCCGATCACTCGACTTCGACTGCAGTATAATATAATGGATTCAATCACTATTTATGTGCAAACAAAATATAACCCATTTAGTGTATTATATATTATGTATAACGCGAAACGTAATAGCCTATTGGATTGCGGTTGTTTCTTTGTCAATATTTAATCACGCGTTACATAAATGTTTGCTTGGGTTAAATATAAATTAATCAAACGTTGTATTCAAACAGCTTACGATTTGCGAAGTCATTTTTAACAACGGTCGCAAATCAAATATATTTTAATTTTGTGTTTTCCCGATAAATTTTTTTCACGTGTGGAGATAATAAATAACGTTAAAAAGTAAAGTGAAGTAAAGTATGGAAAAGAAATACAATATAAAGGTGTCGCGTAAATTGGTCGCCGTAATTTAGGCGCAGTAAATTGGTCACCGCAATTTGGGAGAGGGGGGCAGAAAAATCGTCACGAGAATAATAATGTTGTCGTGGATTATTTATATATATATATATATATATTATTAATTATAAAAAAAAAAATACGAACATAATTTTAAATTTATACTGTTATAAAATTTATTAAAATAAATAAAAAATTAACGTATGCTAAAAAATAAAAATAAATTATCGCGATTCTTATTAAATATTATAGAAAAAAAAAATAATAATGCCAAAAATACAATTGTAATAATAATTCAATTTAAGTTTGTAATTGAAAATGTATAGCGATTCCACGTAAATATTCTTGAATATTGGTTGAATTCTGGTCAAATATTGAAATAATGGTTTTTATTCGAATCGCGGAATCATTATATTTTTTCTTTTCAGGTAAAGTTATACCAGAAAGGAATTGTTCTACTTTAAACTGGCTTATGTTATTTTCTTTTTTCAAAGCCTTTATAAAAATCCAAATAGATGGGCGAGCTGAATTTAACAATGAATTAAAACAGTTGTGCAGCCATCCATCCACAGCATTATTTGTCCGTGGAATATCATTTTCAACCAATGAATAACAAATTTCATATTATAATAGGAAATCGTGGAGGTGTTTTTCGTTCTCTTCTCGATATAATTACGAATTATCCTCGAAATAATTGATAAAATCTGATGGTAATTCAGCATTGTTTTTATAAAATTCGGTTTCCAGGAGGCATTCGAAACTATCTTCGACACGATTTTCTGGTAAATTTAATTACAAAAGGTATATTTTCCCATTAAACGCACATTTTTCTTATCCTGATAAATTTTGACAAAATTATCCAATATGATTTACATGCCTATTTCTATATACAGAGTAGAATACTTATGTGACAATAATAATTATTACAATGCTCGACAGTTTTATACGGCGCTCATTTTATCGCGATCAATTTACGCGGCGACCAAATTACCGCGCCCAAATTACATGGAACCCAATATAAAATATTATATATATATATCAGAGGAAAATCCGGTTTCAAGAAGTTGCAGATCGAAATTTTTGGACAAGTATAAATATATCTATGTAAAAAAGTTATTACTGAAAAACGAAACATCATTGAAAAACACTAGTTTTTTAACTTTGTTTAGAATCCATAACTACTCAAACGTACTCGTATCATAATTACGAAAACCTTTGTGTGTTAATATCATTATTAGCGTTTTGCGGCTACTTCATTGATGAGCGTGTTAGAATATACGTGCGCGTGACAGTGCAGAGAGTTCATATTATGTCATGTGTGGACCCGGTTAGGTTTGGATCTAGGGGTCAGGGGATCGAGGTTATGAGATGTTAATAATGGCTATAATACATGACATGTAGACATTATAAATGACGAAACAAAAAGACGAAATAAAAAAAAAAGGCGGGCATACTTATTAGTACCATAGATATTCTTCGATCCTAGAACGGGATGATCTTAATAGGTGTAGGTATTGAATTTTAAATTAAAAAGCTTCAGTTTATTTAAAACGATTTCACTTAAAAATTATAAAGTTTGTTATTACAAAATAAAAGAAAATATTTTTTAATCAAATAGTTTAAATTTCACTATTACCTGCAAAAAAAAAAAAAAAATTAAGTTTGATGAGAAAAAAAAACCTAGAAAAATGAAATTTTCACATGCTTTTGCATCAAAACATTACTTACATTAATTGGTATTACAAAGGTTTAAAGGCGTTTTTATCAAATTTAGGGTAGTTTTTTCCAAAATGCTGAAAAAACTTGATAATTTCGGAAAACTACCATCCAGAGTCAATTCATAAAGTTGCTGATTGAAACTTTTAGACTAGTATTTCCATAGAAAAAAGTGTGTACGCAAAAAATAAAATGAACATCATTATAAAAACACAAACACTAGCTTCTCGCTCCATTTAAAATCTGAAATCATTATAATAGATCAGGAAATATAAATTTTAAAAAAATCGTCTCTTTAATATGGAATTTATTGTCTCCGAGAGTCATTTTAAATATATTACAAAATTAACTAAATCCATAAGAGGGTAACGACCGAATTTCGTGTTTTCGCATGTCAGACTAACGATAGAAAAAATTAATGCAAAACAAAAAAGACGTAATCTATTCGGTTAACGAATGTAAATTTAACGAAATATATTTACTTATTTTTCTTTACGACGTGTGTTTTGTTAAAATTTCAATTTCGAAAGAAATTATTCTTATTCTTTTTTTATTTCTCTTATGTCGCCATGTGACAAAGAGGAAACTACTGCTGAAATATAATTCACGATTTACATAAAAAGCTTTCTAGCGAACGCTTGGTAAAATGTGTTTATTCGTCTCGGAGTTCCATTTCGTAATTTCGCAAATAACACTACTGTAAACACGAAACGGGGAGCCGTATGAAATACAATAACTCAACAACATCGCAGTGCTTATTCGCATATTCGTGTAATATAGTGTTAAGTTGGCGCATAACGTGATATTAAATAACACATGTGCGTCAACGAATTGTATATTTTTATTAAAATGCGTCTTTCGCGAATATAATCGCTTTGTGTCGAAAACAACTTATTTTATTTTATTAAATTTTAATTTTAATTAAAATTAAATTCAACTAAATTATTTTTATTCAAAATTAAAACGTTTTAATAATAATAATTCAACTTGTCGATTTTACTGCGTTTTCCAGAGTAATTTATCCACAGATTTTCGCATCATGAGATCGGATGGGACTATTATATATATATATATATATATATAATTTATAAATTATAGTATATACTATAGGCTAATATACTACGGCTGCGCAAATATTCAATATATAACCGATTATTATAATTTATTAATCGATTATTATCTATGCTTTGTAAATAATCCATATAATCGAAATTTGATTAATCAGTTATTAATCGAAAATAAAATATTATTCGAAGTAGATACAACGAAATTTTACATAATCAAATTGTACATAAAAAAAGATACATTTAAAATTTAAACATTGAACTCAATTCACAAAAACTAAATGATTGTAGCTGTTTTGTCAATAAAAGTTTTTAAATATTAAAAATTATCTTCAATGATCATTTATAATTAGATATAGTCAAGCTTATACAATGACGGATTTAATGGTCTAGCCCTGCAACACATTTTGTTCTGTGGCCCCCTAAATTACTAAATTACAAAATAATCGATTGTGAAAGTAAATAAAATACGTATTATGCGACAATATCAGTGATTTTAAATTTTAGTAACAATTAGGTACTACAACTAGACTTTACACAAAAAAATTGTTTCCGTTAAATAAAATAGTAGACAGTAAAATCGTTGATTCAAGTTCCTTATGCATTATTAAAGAAATCGGAGTAATAATTTATTAATATGCAATTTATTATTTAACAGAAATATTGTAATACCTTATTTATTTATCTAACAAAAAACTATATTCATTGAATTTGTGCGGAATAAATGGTTTCTGAATTTAAAATATATTCCTGACATCGTTGAGACAAGTGAATAGATTGACTAATCACCCCCCCCCCCATTTCGATAAAACTAGCATTATTCTTGTTATACGTTTTCCTTTTTTTACTTTCATACAACGAGGATTGAAATTAATTGCTTTGAAATAATTTTTTTTAGAAACTAAGATTTAATGTAAAATGAGAAATACATTTGTTTAATACAATTTACATTATAGTTCCTCGATAATTACATAATTTAATTATTAATGTATACTTCTTAGCCGCTCAATAATTATCATTGCTTCACATACCCACCTCCAACTAATTTGATGATTTTTTTAAGCTTGTAACGTGTTAATCCATTAACTGTTTTAAATTAATTAAATTCTGAATTATTCATTCACCACATATTTAGCCAAAAATTACAGTTTTTAGAAAGTACGCATTTTTTTTTTTTTATGTACTATTTTGGAATTATGCCTTTAAATCCTTTCATCTTTGTCGTATCGACTTTTCGTGTCGTCAAATTTTGATCAATATTCAATGTGACGCGTATTTACGATACTCATTTGAATATAATAATAATTGCTCCAAACACGTAAATAATATGATTTATTCGGTAACCATAAAACACCGCGAAATACAATGCGTAAATATAATGCGTTTCGGTCTTATCCGAATCCATAAATTGTGTTCAGGGTGTATTATTCCATTTTCACAATTTAATATTCGTATTAACGCTTTATAAATGGACCATTTATATTGTGTTATTTATTGCCTCAGAAATGTAATTTACCAAAATAACACTATTTCGCGCGCATTAAGTAACAACAATAATAGATAGGTGCGCGTTTTGCATTCACCGTATTTTTTTGTCGTGTTTAATACCGAGTTAAAATTTTTCGCGCATAATTAAGACGTATTATAGCCGTAACTATTATTTATTATTGTTTTCGCCGCATTACCTGTGTTGTACCGATAATATTGTTTGATTTTATATTAAATAAAGGTGACCGTATGTCCTGTTTTATATAGGATTGTATTTAACTTAAACTTTAACTTTAACTAAAACCTCTCTCGACCATTCAGTTATCCTGAAAAATTTCCTATAGCCTTTAGGACTCTCTTTGTACCGTTTTAGATTCTGAACGAAGTGTAGAAAAGCTAGTGTTTTTACAATGATGTTTATTTTTTCTTCTTTTTTTTCTATAAACAATTTTTCGTATACGTTAGATATAGAGAATCGTCTTAGAAGAAATGATTTTCCGTTTCTTTAAAATTATACACACCTTGCAAGAGTACCTATCTGACCCGAAGAGCGGAGAATATCCGTGGTGCGAAGTATGTCCGGCTTTATTTTTTAAATATATGCTATTATTTTACAAGTATTTTAAAAATCATAAATTTAAATTATATTAATTACACCTAATTAATTTTCCATAAATAATTTCAAATTACAATAAAATATAAATATCATAATAAAATAAAAATAAAACGACTCTAATAATTATCACGAATCAACGTTAATGTACTATAAAATAATTAGTACTAATTTATCGTGTCGCTTCTGGTCAGTCATGGTTGAAAAAAGTGCGAAATATTTCATTTACAGGGTAAGATTCGAACCCGGTACCGCTGTAATCTAATTCTGACGCTTTAACCACTACGCCACAATAACAGCGTAGAAAACCGTTGAAATAATAGATATTTTATTTAATAACCGACAATATTGAATTTTCAAAATAAAATTAGAAAACTATTGATGCACGTAGATTTTAATTCAAACTATCGTATTCAGCTTAGAAAAATACATAAGATTAAGGTAATAAAACATTAATAACCTTCTTGAGTGTTCATTGACTAGAAATATAACATGTTAATAATAAAAAAGACCTATTTGAAGTACCATATGAGTATGATTTCGGATCTATTGAATTACTGATCGAAACTTTTGCACAAATATTTCTTTACGAAAAAGTGTTTACAAAAGGAGAAAAAAATTAACATCATTGTAAAATCATAAGCTTCTTCACTCTGCTCAGAATCTAAAAAAGAAATTTACAAAAATATACCATCGTTTTATTCATTGCAGTGAAATCGCTTTAAATAATTACAAAACAAAAGCTAATTATTTTCATTACCCTCGAGATATCAGGTTTTGGGTATAAGCCGTCCCGTCTCATTTGCTCTACGCCTTTAATGTTTTATACTATAGTTACGATAATATTATCGTCTCGTCGTTGTAACTTTTAATTGACACGCTAATAAATTCGGTAATCAAGTAATTTATAACACTATACGCAACAACGTAATAATATTCTCGTCGGACTAACAGATTAATGGAACTTTATAAAATTTCCTAATTAATGAACTCTATACATATTACTAACATATATATATATATATATATTATTATTATTACTATCGTGACTTCATACGGTGTACTGTTACGAGTTTTAAAATATTGATTTATTAAGTTCTGGAAAAACAAAAAAATACACCGCTGTAGTGATTATGTCAAATATTAAAATAAATTATTACGCCCTGCGCGCACTAAGTATACCAAAATAAAATATAGTGTGTTGCACACCTACGTGTAAAATCGTGTCGGCCATTAATTTAACGCTCGGTAATTATTATAGCACCACGTCAAGTTGAAATTAGAAAATTTAAAAAAAAAAGAAGCAAATTAAATTAATTTTTCAAACGGAGGTGGTGGAGGGGAAGAGTGTAATGATTAAGCGTGAAAAAGTACAAAACGATACGAACATAGAAGTACGCTAAAACAAAAGGGTAAAGGTGTCAAAAGCAGAGTAATATTATTATTATTTAAATTTATTTACGCGTCACACTGTTACTCTTGCAAACAGTTTTGACTGCGTTCGAACCGAGTTCCGGGAACAGCGGAAGTTCTTTTATAACAAATCGAGTCCCGAGTTGTTTTTAGATACGTACTAAACCAGTGGTTCTTAATCTTTTTAGAGTTGACACCCCTTTGAAAAGAAAAATATTTTTTAACACCCCCTGAAAAGAAAAATGATATACTATTTTTAAAATGTATAACTGAAAATTAAATAGAAAATATATGTTTAACTGGCTCTTTTAAAGCTGACCTGGTTCTCAATGACCCATTAAGTATTTGAATGTTCTTGAATTTGTAAATCTACTGTGTCAATTGTCGTAATAAAATTTACGATCCATTGAGGAATTTCTAAGGACAAAATACCCTCACACCGTTTAGGAAAAATACAACATCACAGATAAATCATGGCGCGTTCAACAAATTATTTGTATTTCGGTTTTTATTTTTCTTCAGTGTTTAGGTTTTAATGTAAATACAATATATATATATATTATGTTCAACAACACCATCGGCGTAACTAGGGAGGGGCTAGAGATAGCTTTAGTCGCTTGAAGTATAAATGAGGCAGAATAGACTTACGGATCTGTCATTATTATACATAGAAATGATACGATGAAATTAATTGACTTAATTAAAGTTATTGACACATTTGCGGAGCAAGATGGGCGTACAACTTTTGTATAAAGTACTTGTGAATATTGTAATACCTACCTATTCCATTAATTATTATAAAATGCAATGAACTTAAGTGTTCCGTTAAAATAAAACATTTATGCTCTAAAAGGCCATTAATGCCACATAGTTATAATCTAATTAAATGCCCAGCTAATGCAGAGCTTAAGTACCCTCAGTTTTCTTATTGAAATTGCGCCTATGGTAAAAGGAAAGCCACACGCCAGTATAATAATATTGTATTGTAATTTACAGGTATATGTGATTTTAATATTGTAATTAAACATAGAATTTAAGTTAATGAGAGGAAAAAATTATCAATTAATTTTTAAATAATATAAAAACACATCAACTCCTGGACCATATCGATTACAGAATTTATTTTTATTTATTACATTTAATGTAAATCATTCGAGTTGAAACTAAATATCCACTGTACCATGTGCGTACAATCTACTGAGAAAAAATTGTCAACGTTGTGTCGCAGACTGAATATTTTAAATGGTTAAACATTTAATTTTAGCCTTCCCAAATCCGGCTGCCTAAATAAAAAGTTGAAATGGCGTGCTCAATTAAGAAAAAAACATTAAAAAACATTCACTTCAAAACCCAAGTCTTTGTTAGAACTTATAAGTTAACGCACTCACCATGGTATATTAAAATATAATATTACTCATTTTATACTCGTTGTATACTCTCACTCGGTATTCGGAATTATATAGAACGTCTGGTTATTGTTATGTAATATAAATGTCTTATATTTTCCGCTCCTTGTTTTTGGAATTTTATAGAATGCCGAACGCCGGTGCCTGCGCGTTTGACGTTAATTTATCAAAATTAATTTTGTTACATATTCCACGTCGTGCGGATTTCTTTCTTATCATCCCGAATAAAAAAAAAATATAATAATAGCAAAAAAACAAGGAGCCCTGTAGAACGATTAAGCCAATGGGATTACAACGGGGTTATTATTTTAATGAGACTTGGAAGTGCGTAATATGAATAAACATACAGAGGCACTAGAAAGCTTTCAAAGAACAAGTAATTAATAGGGATCAAAGTACACGGCGAGTGTTCATCTCACTCTTTGCGAATATTAATGTTTGAATATTATTTCCGAGAAAAACGCGCACACGTTATATTTTAATTAATTTATACATTACTTTATTATAATATCATTAAAAATTTAGATATTAAATATACTAAAAATAATTTCTAGCCTAGAGTATAATCTAAATCTAAATGGTAACTACTAGTTTCGGAAAAATCCACATTCAGTTTACACTAATATAATATTAAATAAAACATTTATAAAATAGAGTAATAACATACAAATTTTAAATAATGATCCTATCTTAATTTATAATAAACAAATAATTTAATAAAAAATTCAAAGACAATACTACAAGATCAAAAAAAGAATATTTAAATATTAGTAATCAAAGAATAATAGCACCACAACTATATCCTTTCATAAAATTACACAAAAATAACCAGCCAATTAGATCATTAATCAATTGTAAAATAACCCTTTCTTATAAATTAGCAATATATTTAGATATTACCAATCCTAGAAGATAAACTATTAGTTAATAAAATAGACACTATATTAATAAATGAAATAATACCAACAATCGATACTATCATACATCAAAATTACTTTCAATATAAAATCAAAACTATACACAAAATGATGAATGCATCATGGGTAATCCATTAAGTGCTATTTTATGCAAAATTATGAGAATAAATATATATTGAACAACATACAGTTAAAACAAAATATTATATCATATTTTAGATATGTGGATGACACTTTTATATTATTTAAAGGAACCAATCATCAAGCCAATAGCATGTTATCAAATTTAAATAAAATAAATAAAAATATTCAATTTACTCTCGATTATAAAAAGAACACAAAATAAATTTTCTAGATCTCATCATACTTATAAAAAATAATAAATTCGAATATAGTATTAACAGAAAACCCACACAATTAGACACCATTATACAACTACATTCCAACCATCCTTACATACATAAAATAGGTTACTTCAACTCTATTTTATACAGATTAGAAAAAAAACCTTTAAATCAAATAGATATAATTCTGAATTAAGTATTATACATACTATAGTAATCCTCAATAATTTTGGCATAAACGCAATTAATAAAATACACATTTAGATAAATAATAATTTAAAACACAAAATCAACAAACTAAATAACATAAAATACTGTAGTGTGAAACAACAAAATATATTTTATGAAAAATTCACTAAAAATTAAATAATAGTAACAACAGTGTAAAAATATCATTCAATACCAATAATAATTTGATGAAATAAATTAATTCAAAAATAAAAATAAAATTAATAACAATAATATTAATTACAACGGTTGCGGTTCGTACATAATAAAATTCAGTTGTAAAAAATGTTATATATGTAGGTAGAACAAATAGAAATTTTCAAACAAGATATAAGGAACATTCTTCAGAAATTAAATGAAATAAAAATAATTCCAAATCTAACTTTGCTAAACATATAATCGAAAATTTTGTAAGTAGATAGTCTGTATCAAAATTAGATAATAGAACAACTTATAACAATTATTATTATTAAAGTACATTGAATTGAAATTACCTTAAAACTAAATTTTTATAATTAAGACGGAAAATATGATGGATCGTTATTTGCGAAACGAAGCGTTAGATGTGCAGAAGATTATTATCGTCTTAATAAAAGAAGTACAGAAATGAACAGGAGTAAGGTGTATAAAAGCAATTAACGAAAGTAAACATTTTGGTTTAATAAAACACGTCACTTTAAAAGAGCTTATTATTATTATTCGCGTCGTAGACGTGAGGACTTACGTTCAATAAAGACGGGTGAAAGATGAATTTCAAGATTCTTAAAAATGAAAATTTACCGAAGGTGATTGTCACTGCAGTATTTTGTCGGGAATCGAGCGCGTTTTATAATACGGTATTGAACTGTAGATTTTGCGCGGCTTTAAGATTTCGTTTCATCGAAAACAAGAGAGTCTACTATATTTTATGATCATATCATAATATTATACTCACACGTCGTTGTAACGTAATTGGTGGAAAAGAGAAAGGTGCATTTTTGGTGGAAACGGGTCCCGCCCTGAATATGTAATTTATTTCAACCTTTTTTTGAAATTTTATTTGTTATGTTAATAAAATGGACGTAAACGGACAAAATCATATAATAATTTATGCCGTTGACAATATAATTTCGTCCGAACGCTTAAAAATAAAATAATTTCATCTCTCATATTAACAAACATCCGCGTGGAATTTAATAACTACTAGGTAAGGTACTACTATTATTGCGTTGTCATGTTGTTCGTTGTGCAATATCACGTCGTTTTTAATTTAAAAGGCTTTGTATATAACACGAGGCACCGTACTCGATAAAGGTCCCCAGAGTAATCGTTTTACGTTTGTATATTGAATGAAATATAATATATATATTATGGGTGTATATTTATGCAGGTACAAGTCGTAATATTTTAATCGAGGCAAAACACGCAATAACGATTTTGAGGAACAGTCGATGAATAATAATGAAAACACTGGTGTAAACGCGATTAATAAAAATGTATGTGTACACTATTTCTTTTTCATTTTTATGTCCGTATTTATAAAATAAAAAACGATAAAAAAAAACGTAGGCTGGTCTCTAGACCTTGTGAAATCGTTTAATGATTTTATATTTTAATATGTCATTTCTGTGACAACACTATCTAATTATTTTCAACTTATTCAAAGTTTTAATTAGATGCAAATTTTTACCTGGTAAATTTACCAATTTTTTTTCACTGGTAAATTTTTATTTTTATCGAACAAATAAACGGACCCTTTAAATTAAACATTTTTACCAAGCCTTTTTCTAAAGATGTCCTAGAGAGACTTTTGTGAGTTATAAATTTGTTTTAGATAACTAAGAAACTAAATATGAAATTTTATGTTGCATATCCCGAAGTATAAATCCTATTTTGCTTTTTTTATATTTTGCCGACATTACTTTTGCATATTTAGAAATATGTTATTTGCTATTCTACTTTTTTTAGTTCAGTTCCATAGCCTTAAAGACATTTTTACTTAATAAAAACAAGTAATTATACATTTATACTTATTACAGTAGTATTATTTATTTAAATTTGCAATTAATTCATGTTAATTAATTAGTACTTCTTCTTATGATATAAGTTATATATTTAAATCGTATAGCGACGTATCCATATACAGAGTCGTCCACGACATAAAAAACATATACTTAATATTATTCCATTTTTCTTTTGATAACAAGAATTTTAAATCTTTTATAGTACATGATACTCTTTAATAATAAAAGGGATTTTTTTTTTTTGGACATTATATGTTTTTTTACATATTTTGGTAATATTTTAGTCAATATTTAAGCACTTATATGAATATTTCTAAGATCATATTATAGCGCTTATAACACCCTTAATAAATTAATTTCGGTTGTAAATATAATATTTCAAAACATAAAAATTATAAAACAACAATTCGAAACGACTATTATTCTAGAGTACATCCCAAATTGTTTGTATCTCGTTTTTCAATTTTGTAAAATACGCAATCGTCCTAATCTAGATCGTTTTTTAATAACCATTGCTCAATACAAATTATGTGATCTGAAAATCTATCGATTATGCGTGGTGGTGAGCAGACTATTCGAAATATTCGAAATACATACGTATAGTTATTACTATATAGAAAAGTTTCCCATGCGAAAACGCATATATTATAAAACAGTATTGTTATTATTTTATCGTCAACGTTTTAATTATATTCAAATGTCTCTCAGGGTGAGTGAGATGGAGCCGGAAAGCTGCGAGTACGCGTAATATTATAATATTATGCTCTTCGTCGTCAATTAATGTGTGTATTCAAAATGTATACATGCATAATAACTACAAGGTTTGGTACACATAGTTTCCCGGTGAATAATTGACTCGTCCGACGAAATATCATTACGTCTCTCCCTCCGTCAATCTGTCCTCGTAATATACGCGCATCTCTCGCAATTTCTCTCCATATACATATATCTTTCTCTCTATTATAATGTCATTACAAACGTATGTGTCTCCTGTGCCCCCACCCCCACCCCCCCACCCCATTCCGATACGATTCAAGTATATTATTATTACATTATTCGTCGTCGTCGTGCGCATGTTTAATTGACATTGATTGAGACTCCGGTAATGGCAAAACACAAAAGCGCGCGTGGCCACAGTTCACTAACGACCTCGATACATGAAATCAACATAAACATGTGCAAATTTAAATATTATATGCCCGCGAATTCGTACAATACAACAATATGTAGAATGTAGATATGATACTCCCGTACGACTGACAATAATATGTGAAATAAATGTAAGTATACACCCAATGGCGTTACTACGATTTTTCAAAGGGGATATCTGCCAGAAATAACAAAAACAACTACTTAAATAAAAAAAATTATAATCAACATAAATAAACACTAAACAAGAATTGGTTGAATAAAAATTTCATATTGTAAAATTTAACTGCCTTCATTGTAGATTGTGAAAAAGCTAGTGCTTTTATTATTTTTTTTTATATGTACACGTTTTTGTATAGACATACTTGTCAAAAAATTACAACCAGCATTTTTTTGTCTCTAGATGGTATTTTAAAGAGGGCATTTTTCGAAATTCTCAAAGGTTTTCTTAAAATTTGGGAAAAACTACCCAGAATTTGTCATAATGGACTCTGAACTATATTATTTTAATCAAAACTTTATGAAAACTTTAACATAAATATACAACAATATTAGAAATACTTTTGGCGAAAGAAAATTATGAAAATTTAAAATATAATAATGTTTATTTATATATTTTAAAATCTAAGCGGAGCGTAGAAACTTATGGTTTTACAATGATATATATTTTTTTTATTTATTATCATCTTTTTTTACCATCTGCAAATACCTTTTCGTAAAGCAAAACTTGTCTAAAAGTCTCCTTTTTTCTCTATAACCGTTTGAAATTAGAATTTTGACGAAACTCGTTTGTTTTACCTAAAATTGCACACTTTAACGTGCACAAAATAAAATTCGTTCAATCCATATTTTTTAAAACTTGGTACATGTGGTGGAAAATTTCATTGCAATTATTTTTATGTAATAAAATATATACCTGGTTCAAGTAAGACTCAGCGCAAAATAATTTTTTGCACATTTCACTGACTGCAACTGACGAGAAGTGACACGATAAATATTAATACAAATTATATTACAGGGAATTAATGTACAGACAAGAAAGCCGATCAGATTTTGCACCATGAATATTCTTCGCTCTTCAGGTCAGATACTCTCGATGAGAGTGATAAAAATGATGACTATTTATTGTTCTTTATAACTTCTTTCGTTCAAAATCTTCTTATTAAAGAAATGATTTATCGTTTCTTTAAAATTATACACATCTTTCAAGAGTGTCTGACCCGAAGAGCGAAGAATATCCGTGGCGCGAATTATGTCCGGCTTTCTTGTCTATATTTTATTTTACTTTACTTTTTTCCATCAATTTTCTTTTTTCTTTTCTTTATTTATTGGATAAAAGAAAAGTAAAATAAAGAAGAGTAAAGTAAAAGTACAGTGAAATTATAGTGAAGTAATGTAATGTAAAGTAAAATAAAGTAAAGTGAAGTAAAATATGTATAGAAAAATAAAGCAAAGGTAAGTAAGGAATAGACAAGAAAGCCGGACGTACTCAAAAATAGTTCAAAATTGCTACTGAATAGTCCGCTATACTGATCAAATGTGTACCAAGTTAATATCGTGGTTTTTAGTCGTAAAATATCACTTTCGTAAAGCTCAGTGACATTACACCAACAAAGCGTATGATTTTACGACGCTCACCGTAAACCGTAAGTGATAGCCTGTGACGACGTCTGACTGCAACTGTTAACAATATTTTCTAAGCGAGACTGTTTCTACTTTTTTTTTTCACGTTTGTACGTCATGATTGCATGTGCCAGCCGCCAGCAGTAGGCACAATAATTAAAATGTCATAATTGCCACGTCTAACGGTCTGATCCATTGCAAAAAATCTGCCAGCCAGCCGAACAGTCGTAAACTCATAAATTAAGAATGAAAAAATGTAATTTAAATTTCAAAAATTAGCCCCCAATAAACACGGGATCGTAAAAACACACAAAAAACAGTCTTCGGGATAATATAATAATAACATTGTGTACATGGTATGTACGCTGAGCACAGCAGCCGGAGGTGATCGAGATGCAATGATTTTTATTCACATGGCCATAAAACGCGTCGAATACTTTTTCGAAGGACCGAAGAATGCGAAGCTATAATAATGGGCTAGAACCCGATTGCTATCAAACAATACGAACCCAAAAAACAACACGATTGAGCACGAAAAAGGGTGCGACGTTGCCACTTTGTACCGTAGAATGTTATAAAGTTTAATTAAAAAATAAAATACATTTAAACATAAATAGTTATAAATAAAAATCTTTTATTGGTTTTTAATCACACATATTAGTCCATATTAAGACAGCGTTTGCTGGGTCAATTAGTCTAGTGTAGTGTATCAAATTACAATTAAAATTCGTTACCCTAAATACTATCATAAATACTAATATTTATGAACAATGGACGTTAGTTTAGGACTACGAAGGAGTTCATTTCTAATTAATTTAAGTGGTTGAATTTTCATCGATTCTTCAGCTCGTCGTTTGCAATTTTCACGTAATACTTGCCTTTGAATTTTATTTATAGAATTTCCATCATGATCATGCTGTCCATTTGATTACATACGATATTTTTCTCGTGTCCAGAATATATTGTTGCTGTACAATCATTTTTTGTACATCGCCATTTTAATAATTCACCTTTTTTTCTTGTTCCAATAAACCTGTACTTGAAAGCTCCAACATTTGCCAACTCTTTACCTCTCTCCGATAAAATAATTTGAATTTCAGTATTTTCCATTATGAGATTATACACACGAGACAACAGAACAGACTGACTGTGGACCAAGTATTATTTACAGCGTAGGTACATACTCTATAACAGTTAATCACAATTTAGTGCAATCGTTGTAGATAAAAATTTCTAGTTTCTTATTTATCCCAGTTATTTCAAACTTCTATGGGTACCCATCGATCGATAGCGAAATATTTTTCGACTAATATGTTACTTACCTATACGTAATCTACACAACAAACGTACTAGTGAAAATCTGACAACGTCGTTCACAATATTTATTTTTTTTTTATCGTGCTCAATCGGGTATCACCGATAATAATGTATAGGTTAGGGATTCAAATTTTTTTTTTTTTTGCCTTGACAGTGCACTCAATCCTTTTATAAATTCT
>JAIPRM010007286.1:0-17383 GCA_025469315.1 Stegophylla sp. TES_Ste_2020 | reverse complement strand
TTTCGTGTATTTTTTTCAAAAAAAAAAAAAAAAAAAAACATTGAGGAATTGAGAAATTCAAAAAATGACCTCTCTAAAGAGAAAAATGTTCACGATAAAACGAGAATATTTCTGTTAAAAATAACGATTCTTCCATAAAAACTGAGTTGTAATATACATAATAATATGTGTACGATATGGTGTAACCACTGTGCGAGGGACACGCGTTAGTTTTATTACATAGGAACTCGAAATTCTATATTTACGTTGCTCGATATGTACACTCACACGGACAGAGTCGTAATTGAAAAACAAGTAAAAATTTTAAATTTAAATTTCGAGGGTTTTCGCCGTGCGACGACGTTGCGTTTTGTTTGTACGACGACGACGGGCGGCGGGTATTATGCGCGCGCGACAATGTAAAATTCGTTTTCACCCCCCCCCCACCACAACCATCACCCATCGACAATCGTACACCGCGGGTGCGCGTATTCCCGGGGAAAAGACACCAATTTGGATTTTCCGGCGGCAACGGATACGAACGTAACGGCGGCGCGCGCTACTTATCAACTGTCACGCGCTAGCAGATATCAATTTCGCTTATTGTTAGACTTCACTCCGATCCCCCCCCCCACACTGCACCACCGAGTCAGATTCATTTTTCTCCTCGGCGGCACACCCCGCCCCACCCGTCGTTCACCACCCCGACCGAATGTCTCCAATCCCCCACCTCGTTCGTTCGCCCGAAGGGGCGGGCGGGCTTTTTTTTTTCATAGAATCACCACGTCAAACCGGCGCCCGACTCCTTCGTCGTTCCTCGTTGTACACTTTTGTGTAAAAGCTTTTCGAATAGAGCGTGCGCGTGCCTTTACCCGCGGCCGGCCGGAGAGAGAACCAAACTTAACCAAAAGTCTGTTGTTTATTTTTACATTATATTAACGTTTGAACGGTTAGTAAATTGTATGAGACGTCTTTTCTCTTATCAGCTAAGAGTTTGAGAATTTAAGTTAACAGGGGGATAATATGATCTGAATGGATTCGTTTTTAACAACACCTGAACACGATATTATAATCGTCCGTTTTAATCTACAACAACAACAATACATTACATTTTATAATATAATTGATGTGCTTGATTTTTTTTTTGTTTAAGAAACGAATAAGTATCTCTGTTGCCTCTAGTGATTAATTTCTTAGAGTTCAAGAAAGAAGAACTTAAAACCAAAATAATAATAATAATAAAACTGATACAGAACTTAGTTTTGACGTAGGATTAAAATCGAGTAGTATATAGCGTTTGAGACGATATCGTTAGAAGAAATAAATCAAATTCAGAAATTACAAAAACGAGAATGTTTCTCTCGATGATAATATATATCAACATAATTTAAAACAGTTAAATCGTAAACAAACTCCAAAACCTAATAGTACTCTAATAATAAGCTTGAAATATCGACAATAGTGAAATATAGATTTGAATATTGTTTTCTTGAAAATGTTGATATTTTTTTATGATAAACATAGAATTTTAAAAACGTCTGATTTCTTTACATTTTTTACAGAAATGTCTTACGTTTTTGTACGAAATTTTCATTGGCGAACCACATAGGAAAGGGTTCGCGGTGATGTGAAAATACCGTATTTTATTTTTAATTTGTATTTACGCGTGTATAATACCGTATTTTTCAAAAAACGAGTCATGTATAAATCAGCTACTCTGGTTCATTATTGCAGAACAGTATTTTAAAAGTAAGATTGAAAATGAATTTAAAAAAAATTAAAACACATAACTTATTACATCAGATTATCACACATAATGTCATAATCATAAATAAGCTATGCTTTCCTATAAATATTTTTCTAATAAGGAATTTTTTCGACTTTTCGGTACCTGCTAATCTGTTAGTTAGAGAAATAAGACAAATTATTGACCAGAAAATATTTATAAAATATTAATGTAATAAAAACAAGTTATGTCAACTGTTTTTAGATATTCTGAAGGAACCGAAGAAGATGATAGTGTATTTACAATTTATTTTTTCTCGATACACTTTTTTGTATGGATCTACTTGTCCAAAAGTGTCGATCAGCAATTTTTCGAAACCGGATTCGCCTCTAGTTGGTATCGCCACACAACAACCCAAGCACCTATACATAAATTACCACATAGAGGGGCCACATAGTGTACTGTTACGTGTGAGTGAATTGAAACAATCAAATGGGAATACGCTAAGAGTGACCATTTTGAGAAAAATTAAATTTTTTTTTCTTATTCGGTTGGTATCACTTTGAATTTTCACATTATCATTGTACAAAAACAATAACATTAATTTTTAAGTATGATAACAGTTCCTTATCAGTGATCCGATTGAGCAAGGGATACAATATTTCGATACGGTAATTTCATTCTTTTCAATATGTATCACTCTAAGCGTATTCCATTTCAATGCTACATTTAGGTGTATACGTATGGCCACGGGTTGTAAATTACCCCGACTAACAACAATATTTTAACTCGTATCGAGTGATCGTTTACTGAGTCCATTGATTTCAAAAAAAAAAAAAATGACTGCTTTCTCGTTCCCGTGTACGACTACGAACTTTTTTATGATCGAAGTAAACGGCGCGGCGGTCACGAGTAACTGTTCAACCGTTTGTTACACACGACGGGCGGCGTTCAGTGACTCCAAAGTCATTCCAAAGTCGTAAAGTCGTGTCGGCGAAAATAAAAAATACCGAAGAAGAAAACAGCCGTATATTTGTAATTTTCGCCATAAAATTGCACAGTAAACGTATCGACATAGTATTGCAGTACTGGTACTATACGATACATTATTAATATCTCGTGGGTCAGAGACTTGGTGTTATGTACTAGTAGATATTATATATTTATATATATTTTTTTTTTTTATAGAAAAGTACCTAATGTGTCAGCAAATATTTCAGTGCGCCTGCGCCATAGAGTAAAGAATATTATACCATATTACCAATTTATAATAATTTCATTACGGCGGCGTCAGTAGCAAGGCGTAACTGAACAAAAAAAAAAAAAAAAAAAATTACCATAAGTAGTAGTCTAGTCTAGTGATTTTCAGTATTAGTATATGGCCGCTGTTCTTGAAAAATATCTTACTTTTTACATTCTACCGCAATGGGAAGTTTTATATTACAAAATCCAGTCAGCCGTCATGTTAAATATAAAATTAACAATTAAATGTTTTCATAACATCCACATTAAAATTTGTATTTAACAGCGTATTCAGTATTTTATTCGTAATCCATATTACAAAAATTTTTAACTTAAAAAATCGATGTTCATTTATTATAGTGCATTTGATTTTTTCAGAGAAGGAGGAGGAGGAGGTGGATCGTCCACCTAATCAAGAGTAATTTTGTGGGTCCACCATGATAAAAAGATTGGGAACCACTGGTCTAGCTTATTTCATGACATAGCTAACTTCTTTTATTCCGAGTTCCATAGTATATATTATTAAATCGCATAACGGAAAATAAAAAGTTAAAACGCAGCGCAGTAGTAGTTATCGTAGTCATTCGTACGGTCTCAAACTTTGCAGTTCGTGCATTCACGTCGTACGACAATGGTTTCATTAGATTTTTCGTTTTTAATAATTACGAGCGTCCGCAAACGCCCCCGAAGTTTTTTACATTACCGACTGACTATAAAATATATTAAACGACAATCACGTAGCAATTTAATTGTGTCAGACAAACGCGTCTGATTATCAATCAATGTTAATTCTTGCCCGTGGAATTTTTATTGGTACACTGTTGCAGCAGTAGTGGGGGGGGGCAATAAATTGCATCTTTAGGTATCCAATTAAAACGTGTATTTATTGCCGCGGTTACGGTTACGACAAATTCTTCAAATGGGATTAAAACGCCTTAAAATTAAAAGCGCTTCAAGATCGTTCTACATTCTTGCGAGCTTTTCGCGTGACTCACGTGAGTCTGTGTTAAAATGTGTTGTTATGTCGTCATCGAGAGTGAAATTCGTTAATTTTCAAAACAATTCATAACAACAGTGAACGTAAAATAATCATAAGTCGCCACGTTAAACAATACGGTTAAAAATTATAATATTAATACAATTGGCCTTCCTTCGTCGCATAAACCAAAAAATTAATAAAACTGTAATTACATTATACAGTATTACCTATAATAATAGAGGTAACGGTTAATTATTATTAGAGCATTGATTGTAAAGCAATAAAAAAACTAAAGAAAAGCACTTAAAAAACAAAGCAATAAAGCTATACACAAATGTTTCAAAAAAAATATTATATAAAATGGAATTCACAATATTATATATATATATATATATATATATATATTTATTACAAAAAGTGTTAGAATTATTTGTTAATTTATTAAATTGAAAAAAAAAAAAGCTGTTATAATAAAATAGATTTCTATTCACAAGCCTACTGTTTTTCTTCTTTCACAGTTAATTTTTGAAAATTAAATTTATTCTATTTAATACATTATCTAAATACATTAAAAATTATAGGTACAAAGTAATTCAAGTACCCATATCATCGGAGTCGCATTGCGAAATAAATATTAACTATATTACCAACGTTTAGATTTGGAAAAAATGTTATTTAAAAACAAAAACAAAAAAACCAAAAAGCATTAAGAAAAAAAAAAAATGATATTTCGTGCGTTTTATTTTCTTAGTAGTGTAAATTGAATTTATATAGCTGACATAGCTTCGTTTTAGAGCGATTGAAAAAAAAAAAAAAAAAACCAAATGCATTCAAAATCCCTTCACTAATTATTTCTTATTCAGATAAAATAATACACTTGAATCGTATTATTAAAAGATAATATCATATTTTTTTTTATATTTTTGCATGAAGTGGTGGACGACACACACACACACACACTCGTGACATTTTGTATTTTTATTCTGTCGCTATACGCGCATATAAGTAATATTGTGTAATTTTCTTATTAATTTAAAAACGCGTACCGCGTGTGTGCGTTTACTTTTCGCGAGCGTTGTATACACGAGTGCACGTCACCGCCCGCACTTAAAAAAACATAAATCTAATGCGTGTGCGTGTAATTGTGTTGAAAGTTGTATTTTTAAAACATTTCGAACTGTGCTCTAAAAATATTTGCTTTTCAGCTGTATATACACTAAACGCGGTTAAATATTTTCATTTTTTTTTTTTTTTTTTTTTTTTTTAACCCTCTGGGACTATTTTTGTTGTTTGTGTCCCTTTGGTCGTCGGAACCACTATATACACCGGCGGCCCCGAAGGAAGTAGATATTCGTTAGATCAGCATCATGTTTGTATATATATATATAAATGTACTTTACTAGTGGCATGGCGATGTCCGAGAGACGAAACTTTTATTGAAACAACACACTCGTATTCCTTATACAAACGCATACTCGGTATTATATTGTACACATTTCAGATAATTTGTTTCGATTGATATTAACCCGGCCTGAGTACCAGTAGCGTAGCTGAAGCTCCCCACCAAGGAGGGGGCGATTTGTAAATTATTCTTAGCCTAAAATATTTTTGTTCATCATATTTTTTTTAATAGAACGCTTTCTTTTTTTTGCCTTCCAAATTTTTGACAATCTATATCATTATTACATAGAAACCACTTATTGTTATTATTATGTAAATATAAACATCTTGAAAAAAAAACATAATCATAATTTTAATACTAGATTTTTAAGGGGGAAAGAAAAACAATATTAACCCCCCTAAATGTAAAAAATTATTTGGATTAATGTCACCATTAAACATAGGAATAAAAAATGTACTACGTGATAAAAATATAGATCTTAACTCTTTTACTTCTACAAAAGATTTTAAATTATACATTGAAAAATTAAGTTTATTTCATATTTTCAAAGTTTCTTTAATACCATTTTATGTTTAGTTGTATTTATTTATAGATAAATTTTTACTTCATTATCTACACTAAATAATATTATAATAATTGTAATTGTGTAATATTATTAAGACTCACCTAACCTAAAACAAGTTTTCTTAGAGGTTGAGTCAGAAAACATACTTACTTGTACATACTTATTAATAAGTGTTATTACAATTACAAGATATTATTATTATTATATTCATAAAATTGATAATATATAGGTACAACCAACGCGTTTTTGTGCAAAAATTCTTAATTATGATAAAAGTAAAAGAATTTGATAGTACATATTATTATCTATTATTATAAATTTATAAATGAAACAGGTATTTTATAAAAAATAATGTATAATAATTTGTTTAAATCTTGTTACTAAAAAAATCATTGTTGACAATGACAAATTGAATAAATTTTAATGAATGTTTCTAAATTTCACTCAAAATAAAATTTTAAATTAAGTATTATTCACTTTGTATTAGTTACAAGTATCAAAGTATAAATAGTTACAGTAAAATCGTCTTTTTCTTCTTCTTTTAAAAATGGCCCTCGGTAGATGAACGTTTATAATAATTATAAATGTATAATATTACATCTCGATGAAAAAACCCCAAGGAGGGGGCGATCCATCCATCGCCCTCCCCTCAAACACGCCACTGCCGAGTACGCGATCGTGTTTGTATCGATATTTCGGTTTATAATAATAATTGTTATTATTATTAGTGTTCGATATCATTTCGATCAAACACATTGCCATCACTATATTTGGCGAGACTCAAAACACAGTGCCGTCGTCCTGTGGGGTTGGTAAGGGTTGTGACCTCCTTCGTAAACTCGGTGACATCGGTTGTTGTCACTTTAATTAGTAATTTATTGATCATTAATTATTATAATATCATCCGAAAATTTCCTTTAAGGAACAAAAGAAACAAAAAAAAAAAATGTTATTATTCAATTACCCAGTTTTTAAAATGTGATTATAAATGGTACACCTAATAACTAGGGGTCCAAATGTCAAATTTGTATGAATTTACACATTTTGTCATTAATTAAGATAATTGAATAATTTCACTACAGTTATACGCTATAGGGGACTAATTGAAAAATATTATAATAAATTTATATAATCCATTAGCTTCTTTGTCCCGCTCAGAATCTTAAATTCGTCACGAGGTTTTGACTGAGGTCTATACGACACAATTTAGTTATAACTATGAAAATCATATTTTAATTCTTTCTATTACCATATCACTTATATTATGTATACTTCCCTTAAAATGTAGAGTCTGGATAGTAATAACTTATGTACTTTAAAAAAAAAAAAAAAATTGAGAGGTAAATAAACTACAAGTTATAGCCTTAGACGAAGATTTTCATGCTTAAAATGAGTTCCAGTATTATGAGAAAGTCTAAATAATAATTGGTTTCTATTTTACAATGATTTTTTCTAAAAGATTGTTTCAACTGTTTTTAAATTATATTAAATATTTTTAGTTTTAACAGTTGATTAACGATATTACCATATATATATTTTCTTTATTATTTAAAATATTTGCTTCTATTTTATATATATATATATTGTGCATATTCATTCTTAATACGATTTCTAAATATATTTCAAAGTCTTATCAAAAAGTTTTATGATTAAGTCTATTAATAGTATAATTATCAATTTCAAGATAAAGTGTATGACTTTGCAATTTTTAAAAAATGTTTCACGTTCTTGGGTGGTCGTCATAAACTAAATTTCTAGAGGTCTTTTGTTGTATATTTACTTTTAATTGTTTCAAAGGTTTAAATTAATTTTTTCGTGTGGAATTTTGATAGAGATCTCCTTTTCTATTTTTTTGTGAACATCAACATTTGAGCTCTAATCGTATCGATACATCGGGTGAAACGGTTTCAACGGAAATCACTCTGTATAACCACCACCAACTTGATAGCGTTGCGATAATAAAATACACACAGAGACGTTACGCACCGTTCTGGGAGGGGGTAGGGGAGGGGGTTGTGATGCTGCGTCATATAGTCGTCTTTGGCGGTGACGACGGTAGATGTGGATAAAAAATGGGCCCCCAAAGAAAGCGAAACGTATACATAAAAATAACGACCGAAGCGTCGTGCGTGTAATATATCATATCGCACCGCGATACGGTGTGACCGCTTATAATAGGTACTGTCACCCGCCGCCGCGGCTCCGGGGTGCGAGTAAATCGTCGTCAGTCTCCTGCCACCACCGTTTGTTATTTCCGAACCTTAACTACTGAACACGCGTGTTGGTGAGCCCCGTAACGACACTAACTTGCGTTTGAATTCCATAACATCTTGTTATTTTCCTTTTTTAATTTTAGATTCTGAACGAAGTGAGTGAGCAAGTGTTTTTACAATGATGTTAATTTTTATTTTTTCTGTGTACAACTTTTCGTATGGAAATACTCGTCCTAAAATTTCGATCAGCAACTTTTTGAAACCGGATTTGCCTCTATATGATACTTTAGAGGTCATTTTTTGAATTTATCAATTCTTTATTTTTTTATTTTTTTTTGGGAAAAACTACTCAAAATTTGACCATCATTTTTTGATCCGAACTATGTGAAAATTTAAATATAGATAGAAAATAATAATATGAAAAAGATTTTGGCGCAAGGAAATTTCGGAAATGTGAAAAAAAAAATGTTGGACATTTTTCTAACATTTTTTTTTCTCATTTATTTTTTAAATCATTAACTTACAATCTTTTGGATTGCTAAACCATTGTAACAGGTAGTTAACCCTTAAAATAAAACGGTATATTAAAAGTAAAATAGACTAAATTTATTTACCACCTACCAAAAGTTACAAATTTTTTAGGGCCCATGGTAAATCAAAATTTTAAAACGATATCACGCATCAAAATTAGAGGAAATGATTTGTTTTTTGTGCTTTGAAAATGGTTTCTCTCATAATTACAGTAAAACTAAAGTAAAATGAGATTTTATACAGCGCCATAACGCTTCATAAATAAAAAATATTCCGCAATTCGACATAAAAACCTAACTTGGGATTAAAAGTTTTAAAGAAAAATTAATTTTCATATTTTTTTTCAAATTAAATACTATTTTATATGAATACCGCACAAAACGATTTGCACTGTTGTTTTAAGAATCAAAAAATAAATTATAATTTAGAATAAAAACAAAATTGAAATTGGAGAAATGGGCGATGAAAAGGATTTGGAAAACAAGATAACCACAATGTTGTTCAGGTAATTGAAATACTGATTTCTTAACATAATGTGTAAAGGCACATTAAATTATGAAAATGTTCTGAAAACAGATCGGCTTACACACAAACGTTAACAAGATGATACGCGTAATAAACGCAATACTAAATAAAAAAAATTTCGGGAGGAGTTATTATAACCCTTTAACCACCCCCCCCCCCACTGGGTAGCGCCACTGACTGTGATCGATAAAAAAAAAAAAAAAATGCAATATTATGAAACAAGATAATATTATAATCTTTGTTTCAGGAAACGAAACGCGAGAGCCGCCACGTATTATGTAAACCATGACGAGAGCGGCATGCGGCTCGCGAGCCACAATTTGGCCACCCCCCCCCAAACACTCCCGACATATACATACACACGAACAACGTCGGCGCGCGCACCACGTCCATAACTCCGTTGTTTATAACGCGCGTAGCCTCCCCCCCTCCCCCGCCATCGCTACGCGCTGTGTATTTATTGCGTTCTACCCCCCCCCCCACACACACACACACACACACACCGCCCGCGTACATAGTTTGACGCGTAATATGGGCTTACTGATGACGGGCGGGCGGGGGGTAGAGTGCGCAGAAGACGACCGCGGGGAGGGTTCCGGAGCCGCGCCGCCGACGGTTATTGTAGCCATTTGTCACAAAGCTCTTTCGGTTCACGGGCCCTCCAGCGCGCAGGGCCACACGGTGAAGGGAGCGGCGGGCGGGGTACGCGCCCGGTGGTGGCCACCGTACAGTAGCGGGCCGCGGAATACACACGTATATTCGCCTTAATTGCTCTCTGTGCTAGGTCGCGATATTAGGCGGCAGTGGCTTATGTATATTATGTATATATATATATACGCACCGTGGAAATGGGATTAACATAAATTCGAGAGTGCCCCGGAGCCCTCTGCCGCCGCCGCAGGTTATCTGAACGGTGCCAGCC
Source organism: Stegophylla sp. TES_Ste_2020 (assembly GCA_025469315.1). Classification (NCBI taxonomy): domain Eukaryota; kingdom Metazoa; phylum Arthropoda; class Insecta; order Hemiptera; family Aphididae; genus Stegophylla; species Stegophylla sp. TES_Ste_2020. The sequence continues at coordinate 7,299 of JAIPRM010007286.1, read as the reverse complement.
GCCAGACATTTGTTACGCCGCCGCCGCCGCCGCCGCCGCCGCCTCGCTGTACCAACGCGGCAATGTCGAAAATGAGATAGTCTCTACCGCGGCGGCCGGCAGAGGTGTTATAATATATTATATTATAGTAAACACACACACAAAACTTATATATATATATATACACGTATATTAATATGTGTATTTTGGGGGGGTTACGAGAGGTATCTCGGTAAAGTATAGTCTCTGCAGCCGGTTACAGTGGTTATCGGTGCGCGGATCTCCATCTCGGGGGGCCGACGGGGGGAGGTGGCGGGTTTTTCGAAAAAGATAGCTGCTGTATAGTCTCGTATTATGGTCGGGTCTGGAGCGGGCGATAATATCATCGCAGTTTACTCTCCTCGCGCGATTTACCTACGCCACGCGTATACACTACATACATAATATATACGTATACGGTTTAGTGTACATAACATCACCGGAGAAATACTATTAAAAAGTAGTAGTAAACAAACGCCAAGCATAAAAACAGAAAGGATATAAAATAGACTGATTTCTACGAGAAAAAACCCGCCTTGATATGCACTGATATCGATATTATATTCAAGCTTTCGATTTACATTGTGTCGTGTTCTTCAAGCGTTCCTCTAAATCAGTGGTTCTCGACCTTTTACGTACGGCGACACCCTAGTTTAAATCCTAACTTAATTCAATATTACTGCATTTAAGAAAAAATAGCAATTATTATCTATGTAAATTATTACACCTATACAGTATACGAAACCCGGATTTACTTACCACCACGTGTATTCTTCGATCCTTGGGTGGGTGTATTGGAATTTAAAGAAACGATAAAATATTATTTCTTCAATAAAACGATTCAGTGTAAAGCTCCAGTTTATTCGATACAATTTTATTCGAAAGTTATATAAAGTTTGTTTTTGTAACAAAAATTATTTATTTTTTACCCATCCAGTTTTATTGTTCTACTATTAACTGAAAAGTGAGAAAACAAAAACAAAAAAAAATTGATGAGAAAAAGGTGTTGTTATTACTCATATTATTGTCTATCTGGTATCTATCTTAAAATTTCATAACATTTGAATAAAAAATTTGTTTTAAAGGCATTTTTGTTAAATTTTATGAAGTTTTCCCCGAATTTTGGAAAAATATTAAAAATTTCGAAAAATAAATTGTACATTATCATTGTTAAAATACTAGCTCACTCACTTCGTTCAGAATCTAAAATATGTATTGAAAATCGTAATTCAACTGGGGAGGGAGTAAAATAAGATAAAAAAAAAAAAAAAAAAATTAATATTTTTTTTTCTTTTGGTTTCTCATATTGTGTCTCTTCGATATTATTGACATGTGTGATTATGCAAACGTTCCGCGGCGAGATTGTTCAGCGACGCGGTTACACCGAAGTGTAGTTATTTATTGTTTTGGGATTTATGCGCGAGTTGTATATATTAATAATCGAGTTAATCGAAAACCTCGTTGATGAGCGAAACGATTTAATATGCTAGCGAAGGGTCTAGTCGTAATGGAATTCCCAGTAAATTGATACTCCTTGACTACATAAAGGACACTAGTAGTGGGTACGACGAACAATGCAATTCATAGCCGATAGCCGTGTAAATTCAAATATTATTAATTGACGGGCAAAATAAACGGTCCGTCCGACGTTGTTATAATACAACCGACATTCATAAACCGTGTAATAATATTATAATATTATATACCTTTGGAAATGGATGAAACACCCAATGCATATTCATCCCTGTATTATGTGTAGGTACACATTCAACAGGAAACCCTAACAACAACAAGCAGAACAAAATATACAGTACACCTGCACTGTCTCGATCGTATATTATCGTAATGGAAATAGAAATATCGGTGTTTGGATTAATCGTTTTTCAAAAATTGGTATGAACGTTCGTTGTTAAGGTGATTGGAAACGGTCTTTGTCTACACGTGCACACTACATACTTTGCTCGACCGATATTTTTTTCGATTTTTCGCACCTCGGGTCACATACTCCGGAAGAGTGTGTAGAATTGTATAAAGAAAAGACAAATCATTTCTTTCTCAATAAAACGATTTTCAACGAAGGAAGTTAAAATAATACAATGGACAATAATTGGTAGGTAGTCGTCATTATTTTCAACACACCCACTGAGAGTATCTGACCCGGAAAGCGAAGTATGTCCGGTTTTCTTATCTACACTTCGATTTTTAAAAGAACAAAATAATTAATGAGAAAAAAAATTTTTCGAAAAAATATTTGAAGTTCTTCTTTTCACATGTTCAAAATTTTCTTGCATTAAAATTTTTCTCATATTATTGTCTGTCTATTTTCAAATTTCCATAAAGTTTGGATCAAAAAACAATGGTTACCGAGTTTTTTTTGTCAATGAGAAACTGAGAAATTCGAAAAATGACCTCTTTAAAGTACAATAATCTAGAGGAAAATATGGTTTCAAAAAGTAGCTAGTCAAGAGTTTTGGACGAGTATTTCCGTACGATAATGTGTTCACAGAAGAAAAAAATAATAAAATAAACATCATTGTAAAAACGCTAGCTTCTATTCATTTCGTTCGGAATTTAAAATTCAAAAGAACCATTTGTAAGTATTACCTCTTTATTTATTAAAACGACAAAGAATTTATGATGTATTATAAAACTTGGAAGTGTTTCTCTCGTAAACAATATATTAAACGGTTTAAGTCTTTGAGTGAATATCACATTTAAATGATATTAAAAGCGCGCTGGAAAGATAATAATTATCTGTAGAAACTGACTGTGTATTGTTATTGAGTATATTTGCGTACAATGGGGACATAGTGCGAAGTATCAATGTCTTTCGTTTATTTAATTTTTCCTCAGAGAAAAACGTTAATATTTTTCCATAAAGATAACTCAATAAAGTTATCAAAAAGATAATGAGACATAAAAAATTATGTTGTATTATTTCACGTGATATTAAACGTTTATTATTATTTTTATTAAAATTATGTTTTTCACAATTTGCATTATAGGAATAAGGTTTCTCTCTTTATCGTTTTTTCGTCTACGATTCAATCAGTTGTCGTCGGATTTATTTTCTTTAATGACATTTACATTCTACCAAATGTAATATAAAATTACATAGATTATTGTTTAGAATAATAATATGTATAATTTTAATTATTGTTAAACTCAATTTTCTGATTGAGAGTAACTGTAATCGATCATTTTCAATAATTAATGCAATACCACTGAAATAAATAACAATGATCACTGGAGCGCAAATATTATATGTTACGAAAAAAGAAATGATTTTAAAACTAGTGACGGGCACTATCGAATAGTCACTATTGAAACTATTCGATAGTCATTCGATAACTATTCGAATAGACACCGGAACTATTCGATAGTTTCGATAGTTTTGAACAGTTTCAACAAATTTCACACTTTTGAAACATAATATCAGCCTGCAGAGTCCAATATCAACACAGAACTTTTAAATCCAAACTTGACTGCAGTTATTAGTCAACTTGACCATTAGTTTTTGAATTATGTCAAGTTAAAATTTTGGAAAATTTCATTGTAAAGTAATGAGCATGTAAAAATTCGCTGTTCGATGGTGGAATAACGCTCATTGAATATAGTGTGTCCTCACTTCAGTATGTAATTATCTATTTCAACGTTCAATTTATGACTTCATTATATATATATATATATATAGAATTGCTAAATTGAAAAAAAAATACTTATCTTTTTATTTCTAATTATCTCTTGAACTATGTATGTGGTGAACGTCGCTAAGTCGTGTATTAATTAATTTAAAATTTTACGTTTACTAAATAAAACTAGACTGTACATCATCAAGTACCTACCAATTAAATAACTCGTATTGCTCGCAAATGTTTTCATGACAAAATAATAATAATAAAAATAAAAAAAACTACTGACACTCTGACAAAAATATTTTTTTTTTTTTTTTTAGTTCGAGTTCCTTGTTTTCTATAAAAATTCCGTATTATGGTTAGTGGTATTTTTTTTTTTTTTATACTCACTATTATTCAATTTATACGTATAATATTATAATGATGTCACTGTGCAATAAATGTTCATTTCATTTTTAGAAGCTTTTGTTTGGAGTATCATATTAAAATATATGAAAACTTTACAGCGCATTATTTTTACGAATAAGCATTTTATGTGCAAAAAAATTAAATGTTTTATTACTATTTTTTACTCTTAAAAATAAAAGACGCGACAAATACGTTTTGTAGTTATAAATTGAAAATTAACTATTATAGAGTAGTAGGGAAAAAAATTATTTTAAGTTCATTAAAATAAAATACCTAATTGAGTGTATTGTACAATAATATTAAGTAGTATTGATTACGTTTATGGCTAATGAAATCTAGCTTGTAAAATAATTTCGTATTGCATTTATTCGCTTAATTCTTTGTCAATTGAAACTTTTTCTGAGAAGAGAAAATGTAGTTACATTTGTTTTTAAATTGATTTTTATTTTCTTATTTTTTTTTTTTTTATCCATACACTATAATTGTAAACAATTAATGACACGAAAATAATACAGTTTTTGCATTATTACAAAAGAAGATTTTTTTTCTTTATTTATTTTTTTTTAATTATTGTTCTAAATCCATAAGATAGCGAAAAAAAATTGTGTCCGTTCATATGAAAATGTATCGATTATATTTTAAATTTCTCATTAATTATTCTTATAACATAGAGACGAATTTAAGATTATCGTTTCTCTATATTTAAATTATTATTATTTAATTCTTATTCTAATTCCTAATTAGTAATCAATTACTCATTATTTATGGATAGATTAATGTTATTGAACAGTCAATAATAGAGTTTTGAATTTACATTAATGTCTTATGAAGCATTGAAATTTGGATGGAATTACTGTATATTATTAATTACTGCAATGTCTGTATATTAAAATAAACTATTCCGATACAAAAAATATCAGACTCTTTTATTCTAATACAAACTACGTATAACGTCCTACAGTCCTTCTAATCTCTTAATGGTTGTTTTGATTTTATTTAGCAGTCCTCAATTTTTCTTTTTTTTAATTTTGTCAGATTTTGTTTTGTTGTTATTAACATTGTAGTTTTGTTTGGCAAAAATTTTTTTTAGGATTTATTTACCTGTATGTTAATGTATAAGAATGTTATTCATTTTATCTATTTATAATACGACTTAAGTCCCCATTTATTTATTGAATAATAATATAAATAATACTTTTTAACTATACTTTTTTTTTTTTAACACAGACTTATGTAACAATTAAGTAGGTACGTAGACGTTTTATGATTTTAGTGTTGATTAAATAACATAATGGTTTAAAACTAAATTACAACAATCTTGAGAGTTATAATTGTATTTGATTATAATATTTAAACAATACGGGGATGGAAATTAGCGAAGTTAGTCAAGTTTTGTTTGACTTCATTTTTATACGCAAACTTCTTCGTATAGAAGACTGTTATTTTGATGATACAAGTAATTTATTAGTATACTTCAATATTTGAATTTCAAACACAAAATAATGAATTCATATACACGAAGTACGCACGCACAGGTAGAAATGTGAAAGAAATATCGACTTGAACAGTTTTTTTTTTATTTCACACAAAATTAAAATTAAATTACGTTTCACGGGTACCTATTATAAAATAATTGTTTCTTAAAATAAAAAAAGCCGGACATACTTCGCACGATGGGTGTTCTTCACACGACGGGTGGGATTCTCTTGACGGGTGTATTTAATTTTAATGATACGATAAATCATTTGTTCAATAAATGAGGGAAGTTAATAATATAAAAAATTATTGAAAAAAAAAAATGTTAGAAAAATGTCCAAAATTTTTTTTTTTACATTTTCAAAATTTTCTTGCGCCAAAATCTTTCTTATATGATTTTCTATCTATGTTTAAATTTTCATAAAATTCGGATCAAAAAATGATGGTTTCCGAGTTGTTTTTGTCAAATTTTTTGGTAGTTTTTTCCGAAAAAAAAAAAAAAAAATTGAAGAATTGAGAAATTCAGAAAATGACCTCTTTAAAGTACATTATAGAGGCAAATCCGGTTTAAAAAGATTACTGATTGAAACTTTTGGACGAGTATTTCCATACGAAAAGTTTTACACAGAAAAAAAAAATAAACATCATTGTAAAAACACTAGGTTCTTCACTCCGTTCAGAATCTAAAAAAAAAAAATTAAAACACATATTATATATCACAATATGTTTATTATTCTTATTATTAATATTTGTTTTGCTACAAAAAAAAAAAAAAAATAATCGCTCAAAGCTTTCACTGAAAAATTATAACTTATATGAGGGTGACGTTAAGTCGATTTACAGAGAGGATTATGAATGAAACGTCAACATTTCATGATGTAATTTTAATAATTCACCCGAAAAGCTTTTTATTAAGCATACAAACAACTTTTTTTACTAAAATATCGCATATTTTTTAGCAAAAGCAACATAACAAGTGCCCGCTCGTTTTTGTTTTTTTTTTTTTATATGTCCTTAATCTGAGAGACACACATAATATTGAAACTTAAAATATAGCAACGCCAAAAGCTAGATTAAATAATTGAATTATTTAATACTTTTCGTAAAAGTACAAATTATAAAATTTGACTTAGATTATTAATCTTAGATTTAAACTCGGTATTTTTTTTTTTGTTTCACGAAATATACTTTTGTTTGCGCAAAGAATATTTACGACATAAACTATAACACAGTTTATTTTTGGACGTTTTTCTAACATTTTTTTTCTCATTTATTTTTTATATTATTAACTTCCTTCGTTCAGAATCGTTTTATCGAAGAAATGATTTTGTCGTTTCTATAAAATTCAATACACACCCGTCAAGAGAATCCCACCCGCCGTGCAAAGAACACCCCGACGAGCGAAGAACACACTCTTTTTTTTTTTTTAGCTTATTGTAATCTAATTTTAGATTCTGAATGAAGTGACGAAGCTAGTGCTTTTACAATGATATATTTTTTTTTTCTGTGTACAACTTTTCGTATGGAAATACTTGTCCAAAAGTTTCGATCAATAACTTTTTGAAACCCGATTTGCCTCTAGATTGTACTATTGAATTTCTCAATTCTTCAATGTTTTTTTTGGAAAAAACTACTAAAAATTTGACAAAAACGACTCGAAAACCATCATTTTTTGATCAGAATTTTATGAAAATTTAAACATAGATAGAAAATCCTATAAAAAAGATTTTGGCGCAAGAAAATTTTGAAAATGTGAAAAAAA